>CM067175.1:102107521-102110021 GCA_034093135.1 Erigeron breviscapus
CTTGGCACTGGGAAACAACACAAGTGTTGGAATTAGGTCTTCAGGGACAGCCCCAAGGATCATGTTTTTCAGTCTGGTGTCCAAGTCCACCAGTCTGCGATCCTCATCAGACCAATGGTCTTCTGGCTTTTCC
Source organism: Erigeron breviscapus (assembly GCA_034093135.1). NCBI lineage: Eukaryota > Viridiplantae > Streptophyta > Magnoliopsida > Asterales > Asteraceae > Erigeron > Erigeron breviscapus. Next base: position 102,107,655 of record CM067175.1, read on the forward strand.
CTAGAACCTCTTCTTCCAGTTGGATCAAGAAGAGGACTGACTCCAATGGACATAGGTATATATGGTCCATCCTTAAGGATTTTCAACATATACCTTTCAATCCCACCAAAATGCAAAAGCATTCTAGCCTTCCATGTACCAAATGTCTCACTGTTTCCATCAAATTTTGGAACAGGAGTGTTAGAATAGTGTACATGGACATGGTTTGGGGCAGTAGGAGGAGGAGGGTTGGTGTTTACATTTTGAAAAGGTTGTGCATTATTATTCAATGGGTTTTCACCTGAACCAGAACCATCTCCACCTTCAGTAGTGTTCATCTTAGCAGATCTAGGCAAGTTTATTAGCCTTCTGCTCTGATACCACTGTAAGTCCCAACTCGTTAGATGGTACTACTGAAGACACCTCTATGTCGATGGTGGAGTTACTTTGCAATATACTTACTGAACTGGAGACGACCAGTTGCAGAGGTATATACCAAGTTCTAGACAGATTACTTATATAAAAGACAATAAGTAAAGAACAATGCAATAATACAAATTACTTGTAAACAATCTTGATGAGACAATATGTAGTTTTCAATGTGTAATTTATTTATTGATATTAAACAAATTACAAGGTTGATGCGGAACCAAGATAATACACGAATGTAAATATCCTAACAACCTATGAATTACAATTGATCTATACTCGGAATTTCTCTTCAACAATCGAAACACTTAAAGTAGTGAAATGTTCCTTTTAGCGATTGAGAGAATATTGCACAAGTTCACCAAGAATATTGCTGGTTTGCAAAGTGAATTCTATCGAAGTGTATTCGAAGAAGTTATTCGAGAGAATTAATATTCTTGGTTGTGCAATGACTTGTATTTATAGGCAAAGTTAACATTGGGATGTTAACTTTGACCGTACAAATGTGGTTGAGAGCATTTAAGGAATAGCATTTAATTCCTTAAAATGCAGTGTAAAGTTGTACGTGAAAGCAACTTTACTTAACCACCTTTATGTACCTTTTATATTTAAATAATAAGACAAGGCTTATTATCCGGGTAAAGGTACATAAAGTGTACAAGTCAATTCCTCGTAATCAGTGTAAAGATTTGTAAGATCTTTCCACTGATGGTCTCCAGTTTGTAACTGACTAGAAAGTCAACTGGGCTTCGCTGCCATTGCCATTCTCTATCTTCCATTTGTTGTCTTCGACTTCAACTGGAATGCTTTCTTCAACTTGGTCAGTTCTCAACTGGAGGAAGTCTTCAGTTGCGTTAACTGTACGGTGCAACTGGACTTCAATATATTTCTGGACAAATCTTCTTGGTCACCAATTTACTGGTCACCAGATGCAACTGGTGACTGGCCAGTTCCAGGTGAACTGGTCCTAACAGTTTTGAATTTTGTTAATCATTATTTTTGATTTGTCTCATCCATATTTTCTATAATGGTTTTCTTTGCTTTATTTTTTAGATTCTTTTAAAAAATAAATTATGTATTTAATATGACAAAGTTTTAAGCAGGTTATTTTATTGTTTTTTTATGTTTTTTTTTACATTTTATTTTTTACTCCTCACCCTGTATTACCGTTCGGATTTTACCACGTCGCAACCCTTTTTGTTTTTTTGTTTTTTACGCAGCTGCCTGCGAGTCTGCTTATTTTTGTAATTAAATAAAACATATGTGTTTAATATGTCAAACTTTTAAGCGGCTTTATCATATTGCTTTTATTTAAGGTTGTTTTGGATTTCGGTCTATATTTATTTTTGATTTGGCTCATCTTATATTTATAATGGTTTTGTTTGCTTTGTTTTTTAGATTCTTTAAAATATAAACTTATGTATCCTTATATAATATAAAAGTTGAGTTATGAAACAACTCTAAAACTTAAATAATCTCTCTTCATAATTGTTGTTATAGCTCTAATTGCATAGTTTACAAATGTATATAGCATGGGTATTAAATTCTTCATTTGTTATGTGGTTTATTAGTGATATGTGCATTATTGGAAGAGTAGTAATTGATTATATTGATGATGATTAGTAAGATGAAAGGGTGGAATGTGAAAGAGATATTGGAAGAGTAGTAATTGATTATATTGATGATGATTAGAAAGTTGAAAGGGTGGAATGTGAAAGAGACTAAGTGATGTATATGTGTATGTAAATAAACGTGAGGTTTGTGATAAATAGATAGATGTTTAATGAGAGTTTATTGAGTTGGGGGTTATAGAATTTGTTTGGTTCCTGATGAGGGTCTATATATATGAGGAATCCATCCTTCACTTCCCACTTTGCATTCTTCCCTCCTGAAAGCATTTAGTTTTCGTAAGTCTCTCTAAAGCCAAAAAAATACCTGTTCAAATGGGAAGAGTAATGA
>CM067175.1:102115021-102130021 GCA_034093135.1 Erigeron breviscapus
CCCAAACCAAAACCCCCAAAATTCGACCCAAAGCATACCAAAACGATTTGTAAGAGCTTGAAACTCATTTTGAAGCTTAACTAAGTGCCATTAAACATAAATACACATAACCCATTACAATTTTCCATTCCAAAACATCAAGAACACTCCCAAATCATTCAACCCAAACCAAAACCCCCAAAATTCGACCCAAAGCATACCAAAACGATTTGTAAGAGCTTGAAACTCATTTTGAAGCTTAACTAAGTGCCATTAAACATAAATACACATAACCCATTACAATTTTCCATTCCAAAACATCAAGAACACTCCCAAATCATTCAACCCAAACCAAAACCCCCAAAATTCGACCCAAAGCATACCAAAACGATTTGTAAGAGCTTGAAACTCATTTTGAAGCTTAACTAAGTGCCATTAAACATAAATACACATAACCCATTGTCATTTAATTCACAAAACGACCCAAATAATTCATTAACTTAAATTGTTAGTCATATTACACGAAAGTCAACGGGTCAAAACTCACGGATGTTACATTATTCCCCCGTTGAAAGAATTTCGTCCCGAAATTCAACAAAACACTAATAGTTAGACAATTGCGGGTACTTAGGTTTCAACTCTAACGGTCTTCAACACACATCGACCCACTTCCTTCGTAGCATGCAAGCTAGTTGCTATCTTCTTAGTTTGAGAAGTTGTTCTTGTCATTCCAATTACTATTCTAGGCCCGTTGCATTGGCTTTCTTTGATTCTTGGCTCATCCAGCGGAGAGTAACACCTCTACTACTTAATGCTTCGGTTAGTGACATTCGAATATTCGCGTAACAACCTTCATTGCACAAGATTTCCGCCATGGTCATAAGCACATTTTCTTCACATGTGATCAAGTCTCAAGTCGGTTTGAGTACCCGTTGCTCATTGAATGGCTCCCTGAATTGGAGTTAAGCGACTTTCTTTAGCTGAAATGATAGAAATCGAATCTCTGTGCACTTACACCATTTCTTCTACATACTAATGTGTCAAGTTGTCAGATTTTATCGGTTTCGTCGTATCGTGACCACTCCTTGTCGTCGGCGACTTCATGGTGAAATCCATTACAATTTGTTTTCCTTCGAATCTCCCTCCCGGTCTTTCACTACGAGCTTATTCGCATCTCATAAGTCTATAAGGGTTTTGACTACGCGCGCGATGTTAGGAAGTTAAGCATATACGAAATTTAAGCTATCGAGATGGGACAAGCCCGGTAAGTCACCCGGAAAAGCGTTCGGGAGACTCAAGATTAACAGAGACGGCGTTAGTTTTTAGATTCTTGAGACGGTAGCCCTAAGGACCTTTGAGTTTGAAGATTTACCTGGGACCCTAAGAACTCTATCGTTAGATATTTTACATTAGCAACCCTACTACACAATTAAGAATCATATTAACCATTGGCATTTAGATTTGTGCTCATTTTATCGTCAAGAGCCTTGATATCATAGATCACAAAGTACGTGAAGAGTTTGTCGTCTTCTAGAGTCAAGATACATGCACGGGGTATTTGGCCGAATTTAGTTAGAGAGTCGCTAAACATCCAAAAATTTTAAACATATAATTCCAAAACACACGAACGAAGGTAACCCAAAGGAGTAACGTTAGGATAAACGAGATCATATTCTGTTCCAATATCGAATAGCGCCATAATATAATGACCGTTAAGAGAAAGGTACCTTAACCAACGTTTGGATCATTTTGGCCTCCATTGCCAATTCCCGCAAAAGCTCGGCCACGAGGATGAACTTGATGGCCTTGTTGGCCACGGTTTTGATTCGGCCCGGTAATTTGGAGTTGATTCGGATGGACCGCCACTTCAACTTGTTGGCCAATCCATTGTGGACAATTATTCCGGTAGTGATCAGGGCTTCCACATTTAAAGCACGTACCCCATGGAAAGTTGCCTTGAGGATGAATGGTTTGAAGGGGTACTACATTCAATGGCGCCGCTTTCGGTGCTCTACAATTCTTGGACATGTGTCCAACTTGGTTGCAATTAAAACACGCCCTGCATTGAACGTTGGTGGGGTGGTGACTGTTGCATCTTTCACATAATGGGTGAGGTCCTGCATAAGCTTTCTTCACCGGTCCCGTCGCCGCCATCACTCTACCCCTATTAGCATCTTTGGGATTAAACCTTCCCATTTTCTTCACCCCACTTGATTCTCCCACTTCCTTTCTCTTGTTTGTTGAGGAGTTACTTAAAACACCGCCTCTCAACAAGTCTTCAGTCACACTCCCGGCTTGGTTAACAGCATCGGCCAAAGTAGTAGGCATGTTAGAGTTTACATATGATCGGACTTGAGGATTCAAGCCCAATACAAACTTCTGAATGGCCTGAGGCTCGGTACCCACCAAGTGAGGAATGAGGGTAGACAACTCTTGAAATCGTCTAACATAGCCCTTGTAATCGGCTCCTTCCATGTTGAGGTTAGCAAATTCGATGGTCAAATTTTGTAGTTCATAGGGAGGACAAAACTTTGCCTTCACTTTGTTCTTGAAGTCAATCCACTCCAAGTTATAAGTCCGCCCCAACGTTATCTCTTGGTTCCACCAACTCAAAGCGTCATGTCTAAACATGCCGGATGCATAAGAAATCCGGTCATCATAGGTGCAATGACTCCTTTCAATCACCGCCTCGATCGCCTCAAACCACCTTATACATTCCGTGGGACCACCTTTTCCATCAACTCCGGTGCCCCACAACTTTTAAAGTCTTTAAATATACATCCTTGACGGTATCCACCATATTGATTATTCATGGGCATTCCGATATTAATTTCCACTGGTCCCTCTTCTTCACCCTCTACGGCATGAGGTTGAGCATTTTCATTATTCATATTTTCTGGGGCTTCGTTGTTTTGAGGCCCATTGTTTTGCCCAAGATTTGCCGTGACTTGAGCAATAATGGTTGGCATGATATTGGCGATCGTTTGAGCGATCACTTCAGCCATGTTTGGCTCAGGGACCTCACCACGACCCCTTCCTTGGCCTCTACCACGACCTCTACCACGGCCCCTACCTCTACCTCCTTGTACTTCCGGTTGAGCTTCTGGTTGAGGTTCTTCCGGTTCAGCCCTATAGTTCGTTCCGGCTCTTCTTGGTCTCACCATTTCTATAAAGCAAGTGACACGTTGACCCGAGAGTTAGTCTCAAATGCTCACATGTTAGTCACACAAGTAGTCAATGCTCTCATACCGATACCACATACTCATTTCATATCATTAAGCTAAGGCAAGAGTGCTAGAATCCTATGAGATTGTTACTTAGCATATCATTATGTCAATTTCATTACAATCGTTCATTATTAATTCAAGTAATCATGCTCAATACGTCATAAGATCAAACAATTAACACAAATGGGTTAAGTATAATCTGAATTCGATATGCTCTCTAGTCATTGACCAGGTATGTATACAGGGTGTACCAACGGCTAACCCTCCACCCAATCAACTTCCATTAAGCATATCGGTTCCCTATTATACACTAAGCCAAGCAACTAACACGAATGATTCAAAGTATAATCCGAATTCGATATGCTCTCTAGTCATTGACCAGGTATGTATACAGGGTGTACCAACGGCTAACCCTCCACCCAATCAACTTCCATTAAGCATATCGGTTCCCTATTATACACTAAGCCAAGCAACTAACACGAATGATTCAAAGTATAATCCGAATTCGATATGCTCTCTAGTCATTGACCAGGTATGTATACAGGGTGTACCAACGGCTAACCCTCCACCCAATCAACTTCCATTAAGCATATCGGTTCCCTATTATACACTAAGCCAAGCAACTAACACGAATGATTCAAAGTATAATCCGAATTCGATATGCTTTCTAGTTATTGACCAGGTATGTATACAGGGTGTACCAACGGCTAACCCTCCACCCAATCAACTTCCATTAAGCATATCGGTTCCCTATTATACACTAAGCCAAGCAACTAACACGAATGATTCAAAGTATAATCCGAATTCGATATGCTCTCTAGTTATTGACCAGGTATGTATACAGGGTGTACCAACGGCTAACCCTCCACCCAATCAACTTCCATTAAGCATATCGGTTCCCTATTATACACTAAGCCAAGCAACTAACACGAATGATTCAAAGTATAATCCGAATTCGATATGCTCTCTAGTTATTGACCAGGTATGTATACAGGGTGTACCAACGGCTAACCCTCCACCCAATCAACTTCCATTAAGCATATCGGTTCCCTATTATACACTAAGCCAAGCAACTAACACGAATGATTCAAAGTATAATCCGAATTCGATATGCTCTCTAGTCATTGACCAGGTATGTATACAGGGTGTACCAACGGCTAACCCTCCACCCAATCAACTTCCATTAAGCATATCGGTTCCCTATTATACACTAAGCCAAGCAACTAACACGAATGATTCAAAGTATAATCCGAATTCGATATGCTCTCTAGTTATTGACCAGGTATGTATACAGGGTGTACCAACGGCTAACCCTCCACCCAATCAACTTCCATTAAGCATATCGGTTCCCTATTATACACTAAGCCACACGTGCGCAATCCATGATGTCATTAACTTGTTATAATGTTGGGCGACCATAAAAGAGTTGATCGGGTTCTTTTAGGGTTGTCACAATATTATACTAAGTTAATACCATAACTTCATTTTGCTCTAACGCATCCAACAAACATCAATCAGTAACAACAATCCATATCAATGACAATTAATTTCAATCAATGCACACATTAACCACATTGTACCCATTCCACATTCATCACGTTGAATTCAAGCCATCACATAAGTGGTCTTAACTACGAACTCACAATATACACTTTCTAGGGTTCACAGAATTCACGTTGCACACAAATTTCCTAACCATGCATGCTATATGAAGAGTTTTAACTTAAGCCGTAGTCTAGGTCAAACCGCCTAATTCTCTACGACCACGCATGGGCCACCATTCTGTAACACCCCAAGCTAAGGCTCAGAATATCACGGAAATCATATAGCACAAGGTGGAATTAATGTAGAACATGAACTAAATGCAAATAGAGGATTCAGTGAATCCATACAGTAAGTTAAACAAGAATCAAAATACATAAAGAACAAGTCATCATCAAAGATTACAACAGAACATCAAAAGATGGCTAACGGTTCTAAGTACGATGCAAAAGAAGGCAAATGGATCCTTGATCCATATAAGTCCAAGTCCGGGTTCAACAGCAAGCTAATAATCAAAATCCACGCCCCGGATTACTCTGAATACCTGAAAAGTGTACTAAGCATAGTCAACACAAGGTTGGTGAGTTCGCAGTAATGGTCCATAAGAAACCCTCGTCAATAATCATAATATACGAGTAGAGGCAAAACATGACTTACAGTGAGCCTCTATGAACAACACAACAACATCCACCACAAGATTACACACAACAAATAAAACGCGTAATAAACATTATACCCAGGTAACGTACATAACATCAATTCAAAACAGGTATCATATCCTCTTCAGTGGGATTGATACACAACCTAAGTCATATCCTCTTCAGTGGGATAGATACACAACATAAGTCATATCCTCTTCAGTGGGATAGATACACAACATAAGTCATATCCTCTTCAGTGGGATAGATACACAACATAAGTCATATCCTCTTCAGTGGGATAGATACACAACCTAAGTCATATCCTCTTCAGTGGGATTGATACACAACCTAAGTCATATCCTCTTCAGTGGGATAGATACACAACATAAGTCATATCCTCTTCAGTGGGATAGATACACAACATCCATACATCACAAGTCCATCAATCATCAAACATCAAACTAAAGTAAACTATACGCACATACACTTAGGAGGATTCTACTTTCTTCGAATCCTAGATGCTTATATATAGGGTCACCCGCAGCCTTCCCACCACATCTAGAACCCAACGAAGGCATAACCGACTTCCATGTATGCACGTCTATCCTAGCAGTAATAATAATAATAACAATAACCATAAAATAATACATCACAATCCCTTACTAAGATCCATTAAACGTAACCAATAATCCATTATTCCATCGCTCAATCAATCATTCAATCGTCAAACATTAATTCATAAGTTCGTCAATACAACGATAAAGGTATGCTTGAGTGCGTATCACACAAATCAAGTATAACGAGACGTACATGTTCATTCCAACCATAATTCCTGAATTTATCGCTTTCTCTAAACAACGCGTACATATACTTTGGAGGATTTTACTTTCGTCAAGTTCTAGATGCTTATGTATAGGGTCACCCGCAGCCTTCCCACCACATCTAAGACTCTTTGAAAGTAAAACCGACCTCCATATATGTACTTCTATCCTAATACCTTACAATGACACAATCACATTCGTAAATCATCACACAGTCAATCAAAACTATCTGTCAATCAACAATTAATCAGAAATTAACTAGACAGTCAATCAAAACTATCTGTCAATCAACAATTAATCAGAAATTAACTAGACAGTCAATCAAAACTATCTGCAATCAACAATTAATCAGAAATTCACACAATCAATCAAAACTATCTGTCAATCAACAATTAATCAGAAATTAACTAGACAGTCAATCAAATCAACCAAACAATCCAACAAACACGTATATGTACACTTTTCAGCCCGAATCTCTATTGAGTAGGGGGCTACGAAACTCACCTTGATCGGCAAAGAAGCTTAAGTCGAGTAAATGAAAGATTAATAGCGAGTATTGGGCCCCACGCGTCCACAACCTATCAAAGCATGTCATATAGTACAAGGTCAACTCTATAATCATAAACAAGTTGGTTCCTTAAGTTTAAGTCGAGTCACGAACCCACAATTACTTCTTTAACATAACCGAGTGTGAAACATAACACTTTGACCCAAAATTTTTAGAAACGGATTAAGAATCATACAAAATGAGTGTTACTACAAGAAACTAGACTCTCTTACGATTCCAACGATAGGTCATATGACTTATTTGGACTTACGGATCAAAAGTTATTAACGTTGGAAAATTGACGCGCGCGAATGTCCAGAATGAATCCACTGCGCCGCAGTGGGGCAGAGCCAAGCCACTGCGCCGCAGTGGGCCAAAACAAAGCAGAATGGGCAGTGGTAATCCACTGCGCCGCAGTGGGACTAGGCCCCTCCACTGCGCCGCAGTGGGACAATTCCCAGCACCAGCAGCCCTAAGTGCAGAAAACGAACCAAAACCCCCAAAATTCGACCCAAAGCATACCAAAACGATTTGTAAGAGCTTGAAACTCATTTTGAAGCTTAACTAAGTGCCATTAAACATAAATACACATAACCCATTACAAATTTTCATTCCAAAACATCAAGAACACTTCCAAATCATTCAACCCAAACCAAAACCCTAATTTAACCCTAATTCATTTCGACCCGATTCAAGACTTGTAAATGTACGAGATGACTAGAAATGAGTAAACTAACATAAATAGAAGTAAATGGGATGAATTAGACTCACCAAAACTTCCTTCTTGAGCTTCAACCCGAAATTAGGTCAAATGGGTAAAATGCAAGAACTTCCACCTTTGATTCTTCAATAAGACGATAATGAGGTATAGATGACGATGATTCTAGTGTTATTTCAGTTTCAAAACACCAATCGATACTAGAAAGAAGAAGAAATGAAATGGGTTTTGGTCTTGCCTTTTACTTGAGAGAAGGAGAGAAAGAGAGAAAGATAAGAAATGAAAGGGGAAGAAAGAGATAAGGGGGGGAAATGGGTCATTGGTGGCTGGTGGGTCATGGACTACCCACGGACCGACCCGTTTCTCTTCTCTAGCCAATTTACAATCGTTACACATTTGAACACCGATCAAAACATAATATCGACCCGAGTATAACACATTGTCATTTAATTCACAAAACGACCCAAATAATTCATTAACTTAAATTGTTAGTCATATTACACGAAAAGTCAACGGGTCAAAACTCACGGATGTTACAAGTAAATTCTTGATTTGTTATATGCTTTATTAGTGGGTATGTGCATTATTGGAAGAGTTAGTAATTGATTATCTATGTAAGTGTGATTTAATGTGAAGTTTCAAAATTTCATTGACCTTACTATTGAGGATGATTAGTGTAAGTTTACTTGTAACATCCTAATCATTTTTCGATCTTTGACTATTAGTTGACCGTTAACTCCGTTAGTTGACCCATTAGTTGACTGTTAACTTCGTTAGTGCTTAGACGACCCATTAGTTGATTTAGTTGAATTTTATTATAAATTAGATGTTTTATAAACATTAATTTCCCAAAAAGTTGAAATAGTTAAATCGTTACTCATTTCGTGGTTGTCGGGTCATTTATTAATTTATTTCGATAAAATCGATATATATGCTAAGTTGAAAGTTGCTAATTTATCGTTGACTGAAAATTGTGCTATAAAATGATTTATGTGCCTTATTTGTAGTAGAAAAAAGGTTCTTATATGTTAGGTATATGATAACGGGTCATTTAGAGGTATAATGAAGTCATAAGTTGCTTTAGGGGTCAACTTTGCCAAGTGGTCAAACATAAAAACGGGATTAGTTGGATAAGTATGATTTAGGGTTAGACTCCAACTATTTAATGAGTCTTTAGGCAGCCCTAATCACCCCTAGAAACCTACGTACGTTTCCAAAAACCCCTAGAAGCATATTCCCACCTTTTCTTCCAAGTTCTTCAAGGTTTTGGCCATCAATTCGTCCCTGTTCGGTAGCATTCTAAAGGTCGTTGAATTGTGTCGTTGCTGTAAGTTGCCGTTGTGATAATTTTGCATGCGCGATCAGGTAAGATATATCATATTTGACACGCTGGGGTGCACAACGAAAATGGTGATTTCTTAAAAGTGGTTTAAAACCTTTCCTTATCATACGCTAGTTTGGGTAACGGGACTTTTGGAGGGTTTTGCGAAGTAAGTAGATTTGCATGGTTAGGCTGATTTATATTGTTGTGATTACGCTTGTACATGCTGAATTATAGTTGATATTAATGTTGTCTTTTTGTTGTAAAGTTGCTTTCGTTGAAATGCTAAGTTGTTGAGTTGGTTTGGCTTTTACACTAGTTCACTAGACTTGTGTAGGTTGCCATGTTGACACTGTGCACGATTAGGGGCCCTAAACTTAAAGTTGAAATAAAAGTTGCTAAAGTTAATATCGTTGTTAAAACTCGAGTATAAATCTAAGTTGAAAGTGGTAAGCTTATCCCATACTGGAGCCGCGTAGGAACCAGTGTGATTTAGTTGGTCAGCGGGAGTAGACTAGTTGCTTCCAATGGCACGGCCTCGAAGTTTGAGATTAGCTAGGTGACTAGGTCCAGTCACTACAAGTTGCGTAACAGCTTTCTCTTGGATTTGGTTATGCCTATCCTTAACGACACTGATGGACCCCGATAGGACTACCCATCAAGTCGGGTGCAAGGTCCCTTAAAGGCCTTAAAGCCGCCTTTGCACACATTTGTAGTTGTATTCATTGTGGTGACGCGAGTCATCCACCTTTAGTTGTAATAAAAAAAGGGCATAACCTATTGTTGAATAAAGTTGTTGAAGTTGATTAAGTTGCTAGATGGAATACGTAGATAAAGTTGAATATTGTTGATTAAGTCGATAGGCACACGTAGGATTGTTAATCATTCTTATGGGTATTCGATTGCTATATATATTGTTGTTGTTGTTACATGCTCGACTGCGTATGATTCTTTATTAAGTTGTTTTAAATTGGTAATCATTTATATTAACCTGTGGTATATCTTACTCGGCTTTAAAGCTGACACTTGTTCTTTTGTTGAAAATGTTGTGCCACCTCAGGTTGATGCTTAGTTGAGATGCAATTTAGAGTGAGGATGGGTAGAAGATACAGCTGAAGGCTTTTACCTAGACTGCCTCATTTATTCAAACTCGTTTACTATATTTCGTTGACCGTTATCGTTATTTGACGTTTATGGTTTCATTTGATTATGGTTAGATCCGACGAGTAACACCGTCATTTAAGTTGAACATTTTTATTTTGGAAATGTAATAATTGATGGAAACTTCCGCAATACTCTGTGTTTTTAAGAAAAAATTTGAAATCCATATTTTTATAAAGTTCGGTGTTACATTATTCTCTTATCGAACCGAGATTGGCTTAAGGATATGTCGAGGTGCGGAATTCCTCGAGATAACCCACGGTTTATATCTACCTTTTGATTGATATTATATATCAATATGGTCTTATTCGTATTCACCTGTGTTAGGTGTATCAAAATGTCATATCAGAACATAACAATGTACTCCTTTCATAAAGATGTAATAATTTGTATCAGATTATTATAAATTATTAAAGTAATTAGATAATTAGTTGTAGCAGTACCCTCGCGAAGTACATTGTAGGATCGTCAGTACTTGGGGTATATAGTAACTTACTTATATCAATATATTTAAACAGTAGGAATCCTAGCCTTTCTAAAGCCTTCTTCCAACCTAAAGCTACTTTAAACATTGCCACATAGGATTTTGTCTACGTGGCATCTCCATATTTTTTTACTATATTTATCTTAAACTAAATAATATACCAAATTCTATATAAAAGATATATATACATGCAATATTTAAAAAATAATTTTTTACTATATTTATCTTAAACTAAATAATATACCAAATTCTATATAAAAGATATATATACATGCAATATTTAAAAAATAATTTACGTAGAACCCCCCCCCCCCCCCCCCCACCCCCCCCCCCCCTATGATCAAGAAAAAGTACATTATTACGAATTTTTGGTGACAACCTTCATAATCAATTCTATAAAATCTCATTCTTAAAAATATTACTTAAATAGAAATTCATAAAATAATACATTTATAATTTATATGTTTTTGTTTATGGGATTGTGATCACTCACATATTTGTTCCATAAAACTTATTAATTATTATTAAAAAAATATATACATGCAATATTTATAATATTTTTTTTACTATATTTATCTTAAGTTAAACAAAATACTAATTTATAAAATAATTTACGTAGAACCCCCCCCCCCCCCCCCCCCCCCCCCCCCCCCCCTATATGATCCACTAGATCTAAATTTGGTAAAAATATTTGAAAAAAAGTACATTATTACGAATTTTTGGTGACAACCTTCATAATCAATTCTATAAAATCTCATTCTTAAAAATATTACTTAAATAGAAATTCATAAAATAATACATTTATAATTTATATGTTTTTGTTTATGGGATTGTGATCACTCACATATTTGTTCCATAAAATTTATTAATTATTATTAAAAAAATATATACATGCAATATTTATAATATTTTTTTTACTATATTTATCTTAAGTTAAACAAAAACAATTTAGGTACGTATATAATAAAAGAACCTATATGATCCACTAGATCTAAATTTGGTAAAAATATTTGAAAAAAAGTACATTATTACGAATTTTTGGTGACAACCTTCATAATCAATTCTATAAAATCTCATTCTTAAAAATATTACTTAAATAGAAATTCATAAAATAATACATTTATAATTTATATGTTTTTGTTTATGGGATTGTGATCACTCACATATTTGTTCCATAAAACTTATTAATTATTATTTTATCATCAATATTTATAATATTTTTTTTACTATATTTATCTTAATTAAATAAAATACTAAATTCTATATAAAAAAATATATACATGCAATATTTAAAAAATAATTACGTATGAATTTTTGGTGACAACCTTCATAATCAATTCTATAAAATCTCATTCTTAAAAATATTACTTAAATAGAAATTCATAAAAATAATACATTTATAATTTATATGTTTTTGTTTATGGGATTGTGATCACTCACATATTTGTTCCATAAAATTATTAATTATTATTTTCATCTCACTTATATGTTCAAGTTTAACCTGCAAATTTATAATATTTTTTACTATATTTATCTTAATTAAATAAAATACTAAATTCTATATAAAAAAATATATACATGCAATATTTAAAAAATAATTTACGTACGTATGAACACCCCCCCCCCCCCACCCCCCCCCCCCCTACCCCCTATATTTTTTGTGACACTTAATAATCAATTCTATAAATCTCATTCTTAAAAATATTACTTAAATAGAAATTCATAAAAATAATACATTTATAATTTATATGTTTTTGTTTATGGATTGTGATCACTCACATATTTGTTCCATAAAATTTATTAATTATTATTTCTTTCATCTCACTTATATGTTCAAGTTTAACTTGCAAAGTAATTTTTAGTTGTACTATATAATACTTGATGTGAAATATATTTTCATTGATATAAAAGTCACGAAACATTATATAACACAAAAAAAGAAATATTTACGGTCAAAGTTTTAGACATAAAAAACTCAAAAATCAAACTTGAACATTTAATATGGGGCGAAATGAGTAATAATAATAATTTATATAGGATGTATTATTTATTATTTTTATAGGATTATCATATTAAGAAGTTAATTAATTTGCCGATATATAATGTAAAATTCATGAATATCCTTACTTGATAATATTTGCTTAAAACATATGATGTGTATATAATTTTTGGCATAACCCATTCAAAGACCCACGAGTTATGGTCATTTACCCACCACCTTAAATCAAACAATTAATATATTATAAGCAATCTACCTAAAAATCGAAAGCAAAACTTATGTGGTTTTACAAACCGTGAACTTAGTGGTAGTCGAAGCGGGCAGCCATTTGGCGTCACCTATTAGTGTTGGTATGTTATACGGTTATATAATCTTTTATTGATAATATTTGCTTAAAACATATGATGTGTATATAATTTTTGGCATAACCCATTCAAAGACCCACGAGTTATGGTCATTTACCCACCACCTTAAATCAAACAATTAATATATTATAAGCAATCTACCTAAAAATCGAAAGCAAAACTTTGTGGTTTTACAAACCGTGAACTTAGTGGTAGTCGAAGCGGGCAGCCATTTGGGCGTCACCTATTAGTATTGGTATGTTATACGGTTATATAATCTTTTTATGGTTTCTAATTTAATACTCATGAATATTTTTACTAATTAAGTTTGTGATAATATATCAATTTTAAATTACCGCGCATTGTGCGGGTTAAAAACCTAGTATATATACATATATTTGAACTGACATTATTAAACTTTCATTAGATAATTTATATATTTGATTTATTATAGATTTGAGATTTAATGCAAAATTCAGTAGTGAGTACTATTCTATACAGATTACCTTAATTGACATACGGTCTAACTAGATTATTCTAGAGATTGTTTTCAAACTTTTCCTTAATCATCTTCAAGATTTTTATTTAATGAGATTTCAACATAAAAACAAAGCATTTACTGTTTGTACAGTGTGTTGTGATACTTGTATTGTGTGGTAAATTAATCAAGTTATGTGGTACAAATATCACTTCCCATTAAGATATGATGCTAACCACAAGACCATATTAGAGGTGATTTCTCTTTTCATCTTTTAAGTTTTTTGTTATGAAAAAAAAAAGAAACAAAGCAAAACAAAACTTCTAAAAGTATATAAATACAATCATTATTTTATCTCTTTACAAAAACCAGAAAGAACATTGGAGTTGGATAAAGCTGTTGGAAGTTGGGTAGGAAGAAAACTTACTTGTGAAAATCATTTCCTTTTTACATGAGACAATGCTTGATTTAATTTGTTTGTTTCAAATATGTTTATATGAATATTTGATTGTTTCCAAATATGTTAGGAAGTTGGGTGAGTAAAGAAGGCCCAAGTTCATTAGCAAATTTTGGCTAGTTATTGGTTGGAGTATTTGATTAGTCTTGGTATATTCGTATCTAGGCGACAATGCTATATCTTTTACCCATATTATATCATTAACTTTTATTTTATATCATCAGATGTATAACACGTAGATTGATGTTGTACGGCAAAAAGGACGTAGTATCGTTATCCTTACCCCATTTTTTTAAAAATAAAAATGGGTTAACCATTGTTTTTGAACATGTTAAACATATTCTTTAAGCCCAACTTATTCGTCTAAACATTTGTTGAAGCAGTGCTGAGCGGTTTAGTTTGCCCTTTAATTTCGTCTGACTCCTCCTTACTTATAGCCCAATAATTTGCATAATCCCTGCCCCTTAAATATGGGTTGAATTTTTGGATACTTTCTAAATGGGCTTCTCTAAGAGGCCCTTGAAGAGGCCCAAGTCTCTTTGTATTTGGGTCGGTTTACCACACATGTGTTTTACTGATTTGTACAATATGCTATAAAAGTTGTACAGTGTGGTAAATAAATCACTATTTGTGGTTTCTATATCACTTTCCATTAATTTATGGTAATCACTTTTAAGGCGATCACTGATTATGTGTTTATTATTAAGTTGCATTATAGTTCAATAAAATTTAGGTGCTTGAAGATAAGGCACAATTTTTTATCAAGCATGTAATTGCCAATTCTTAAGATGCTAAATATCAAAACCCGTGGGTGTGTTTTGTAAGGGGAAATGTCCCCAAAGAAATGCATATGATATTGCAATTTGCTGATCAACTAACATGTATTTACTTGTACATAGTCTTCAGGCAAGTTTCAAGTTTTGAAAATCCAAATCTTGTCAGTAATCTCACTCATAATACATACACTTGTTTATAATGAAAAGAACCGTATAATTATCAATAGATTCACCTATAAGTTGCTACTTCAAGTTAGTATTCAATGCAGTATGTCGGCTACACAAAAAGTTTTACAAGACTTTCCATGTATAAATAATGAGGCCGAAAAGAGGTGAAACTGGAAAGTTTTGTGTTATTTAGTGTGTATTAGTTACAAATTTAAGATATTAAATAAAAATTATGTAACTATCTTTGTACTTAGTGACTTGCTAGTGGTGTTTATAATTAATATACTTTTTTGCCTTTCAAAAAAAAAAAAAAAATTTAACTAACATTATAATTTTA
>CM067175.1:102132521-102158127 GCA_034093135.1 Erigeron breviscapus
GAAGATATGAAGATACAAATCATATGTCAATATTTCGCCTTCAAATACACAGAAAAGGAAAATAAGAATAGATATATATACACCACAAAACGTCCATCTACGTTAACAGAAGAGTATGTGCAATAATTTCTTCCATCATAGAGCTATTTTTTTATATTTTTTTTGAACGGCATTAAATTCTATTATAATAAAGATAAATATTGCTAGTAAGAAACTAGCCGGTACACAGAGAGTCTGATCCAAGACATAGTACAAGAAATCTAACTTGGCAATAAGAAGAACGAACACGTAAAATAACTACGGCTATAATAATAAAAAGGAGATCCCAATGAAGCGCAAACAAAACGACCTCCCATGGAACAACCGGAATACTCGTTGCATAATGCTACGAATACAAAGTGACCTAACTGACATTCAACTTTTTCAAACTCGTTGCTCGCCTTTTTAGTGCACTGTGTAACTGAAGGCTTTCCTTCTCATCACCAGAAGTCCTCCAAATCTTAAGATTGATTGTGGAAGATATTCGCTCCAATTATGTAACTGTACGAGAGAAAACGGCCCATGACTTTTCCCAGTAGGGTCTCGATAGCTCCAAATTTTTTCGGAATCTAACTCCTCGTTTGATATGGGCCAATGTAGTCAAGCCACAACGAGCTGTAGTCAGTGGCGTGATTTGGCTTGGGAACGTCTTCTGAAACCGAAGGTGTCAAGGGGGACACAACACTAGACTCCTCAATTGTGTCACTTACTAGTTCAACTTCCACTGGGTCATGTACTGCATCAACTGCAACAGCTGTATGATTAATTATTGACTCAACTCCAACTGGAGCGGTAGGAATGTTGGCATCCACAACTGAAGGAAAAGTTGCATCTTTCTTGTGCCATTCTCAGGCTTCTTTTTTGGTCTTCTTCTTCTCTTGGCCGGCTGGAATCCATCGTGTTCCTGGTGTTCCTGGCCTCCTGATGGGTCACTTTGTTGGGCCCCGGTTGGGCTAATTTTAACCCCTGACAGGTCAACCTGACTCGTTGTTTCTGCATTGGCTATCTTGGCCTCCAATTCTGCGACTGTCCTAGGTCTAACACTACATGTATCAAAATTGTGACCAAAAATCTTACAGTGAGAGCACATAGGAGGAGTCCAATGATACTGCAGCCTAAATCGCCTATCAATACCCATGATATCAGCTTCCACAAATGATGGGATCTCTTGATCAGCACTAATCTCAACCAATATCCTAGCAAACCTAGTCCTACCTGTTTTTTCATTACACATCTCAATAGTATATCTATCGGCAGCAATAATGGGAACCCCAATGACACTAACAATGCGGCTCAGTATCTCAAAATCCCATAAGACATCACATAAGTCGTAAATATTCACCCACAATGGACTTTTGTGGGTTTAGGCTTTTCAAACCATACACCCGGGTGCCATCTTTGAAGTAACACTGGGTAATCATTAAACAACCAATGACCGTTTTCGAGTACATGTAATAACCCTTGTTCAGAATTAAACTTGAAAAAGAAATACCCTTGATCATTCAAAACAACATCTTCCAACTCAAATTGTTTCCAAAGTCGATTAGCATGAAATTTAACAAAAGGAAATGCGGTCTTTTCCCAACAAAATATCCAACAAGAGTATTAGACCACATTCCCGCCTGGCTAGCAATTAAACTTTCATGAATCACTGCTTTTTTTGTACCTATATTAGTGACCGTAGGTGCAATAAAACGTAAAGTACCTGACTTTCTTATGTTGGCTGCATCTTTAAAAATTGAAGCAAAAGAGCGAGGAATCTGTGTCTGGGGGATAGATGGTTGATTAGTCTCCCCCGAATCAACCTCGACATGACCAGATGACCACCCAACAGAGGTGTCTGATGGTGGCACTACGGCGGCAGAAACGTTACTCATGGTTTCATGCACTTCGGATCCTTGCAAATCTTCTTTCGATACATCACTCGAGCCAATACCGTTTCCCCCCTTCTTCTTCGCCCCCGAGGGTAACCCTTCGTGGCCGGAATTAACGCCAACAGGAGGTTCCATGGTGGTGGCAGATTTCAGAATAGAAGGTTGTAATGGTGGAAAATCATCACTCAAATCAATTGAATATGTGTTAGATCTCAGAGAGTATTTACTCCGCCCATTTGTTCGAGTTTCTTCCAGATCTGGAGTAGATCCATGAACATCTTTAGCGGCTGTGTTTAGTTATTTTTTACCTGATTTCCTGCGATCTTTTGGCAGTGAAAGAGGCATGGATAGATAGAGAATTAAAAACAGAACAGAAAGAGTATTTATTTGTGGAAATCTGACCGACGGTTTGGCCGGAATATGGCCGGCAGCCAAGGATCATCCCTGAGTATACGAAATTACGTCTTTCATCCCTAAGTATGGAACTCCGTTAACATATTTGGTCCACGACCAAAACGTCCGTTAAGTAGCGGGTCACGTGAGAGGCACACCATGGGCAAAATGGTCAGTTCGCTTTTTCAGGGATCAAAAGTGTAATTAATTCTTTGAATACTAAACTTGTTTTTAAATTAATAATCCACGTATGTATCTATCTTGATTTCTTCATCATCATCAACAAGACAACATCATCATCATCAACAGCAGCCATCTAAACTCATTTTCATATTTTCATAATCTCCCATCACTTAAAATCTCAATCACGTTCATAATCATATTCATACTTTTATTTTTATTCTTTTTTATCCAAATCTATGTATGTAAAATACTTTTATATCTTCTCCACTTCAACCAACAACCTACTAAATATTCCATCTCTTTAGTTCTGTATAAACATTACCTTTATTTTCCAAGTCATATTCATATACACTATAACACTAGAAATTCTTTAGTCAAATGTAAACCATACATACATAGAAATCTAAATCCATATATATCTATATATCTAGACTCCACAACCTCCAGACCCCCATTCCATTTGAATTGCTTTCTGGTGATTTATTCCGGCTGCTCCACCACCATACCACCGGCCTCCCCATATCTGACGCCACCATCTATTAGATCCAGTCAAGTATTAGATCCGATGATATTAGATCCAGACCCCACTCTCTTCTTTGGACTTCATTCTCTTCTTCTCAAAACTCATCCGATGGTGGCAGTGGTGGTGTCGGTTGGTGGTGGCAGCCCAGGTGGCATATGGCCAGTATTCTCCGATTGCTAGTCCTTTATCTCCAATAATGATTGATGGCCAGCTGTTTTCACCACATCAAGTCCCAATGTCTCCAATTTTCTACTCTCAACCTGTTTCTTCTCATGTTACTTCTGCTCTTCCAACCGATCTTTCAACACCTGCAAACAGTGGCCAAGAGGCTCTTGCTGACAATATATATATATCAGATCTGTTTTTAATTTTGATTATAGATTTCAGATATGAAACTTTGGTTTTAATGATCGATGATCGATGTTGTGATGGTGGTTTTTAAAGGAACACAATTTTGTATCAAGTGAGGAGATTTGTAAGTTTATGGAATATAAATTTGTATGTACAGGTTGGGTTTCTATTTTCCACTGATTCATATCGAAGAAGAATATAGATAAGGTATATAGAGTGGATATATATAGATTTGAGAATTTATTGATTACTATGTACATTTATTTGATATGAATTTTAAGATTTTTGGATTTTATTAAGAGATGAATGATGAAAAAGAGGAAGAAGGTGAAAGAAATCTGGAAATAGAGATGAAGATGATGAAAAGACAAATATGTCCTCACGTGCTAGGCACATGTCTGACTTAACGGTTTTTTCTAACGTCCGTTTGGGTCGTGGACCAAACTTGTTAACGGAATTCCAAACTCAGGGATGAAACACGTAATTTCGTGGTCTTAGGGATGATCTGTGAAAGTTGGCACAAACCACAGAGACGAAAAATGTAATTAACTCTTAAATTATTGAATTGGATATATATTTTTGAATTTAAAGAGGGGAAATATGATATTATCTTAAATTGGGTATATATGATATTTATATGTTTTAAGAAGGGGAAATATGAAATTCACTATATAATTTTTATAATTTATCGATATACGGTTTTTGAGATAAAAGATTTTGAATGAATTAGAGAAATAAAATAATTTATGGAGGAGAGAGAAAAATGAGTGGTTGAGATTTGAGTAGAGAGAAAAAAATGAGTGGTTGAGATTTATTCTAAGGGTATTATGAATAAGTGACAGAGGTATTTTGGGGTTTTCAGTTACTTAAAGTTGAAAAAATGGAGGGAACAAATGTTTTATAATATAGTAGAGATATTTATAAATAACTGTACAAAAAAACATAGAAATATTTACATTATCACCCATTTTAGTTAGGGTCTTAGATAAATTTGTGCAATGTACTCAAAAAAAACGTACGAGTGTAATGTAATTAAATATTTGTGAGGGTTTGTCTATGCTGCTTTTTGTTGGGAGTTTGTCTAAACTTCTTTTCCAAAGATGGTATTTTAGACACTTACAAATTTTATTTTCTATTTGGTCATAATAGTAACGAATCAAAATATGACAAATGTCATTATGTGAGCCCCACAATATTGTATTAACTTTCATTTATAATTTTTTGTGGTTATTGCAGTTTTATTTGTGCATAACATACGAATTACTCACTCAATAATGATCGATAACTTCATTGAATCAGTGAGTGTTCCCACGATTAGCTACAGACTCGTACCATGACCTCCACTAAACTCGTTCATGAGTAACTACCTGATTGACTAACTCAAACACATAACAAGACCCGACCCAAACAATAAACTAACTTGGACTCGACAAAACTACTAAGCTGGACTGCAAATAGACTGGGCTTGGAAGCCCATTATTGACACCAAACGGACTGAACTATTTGAACCCCAATAAAAACAAACATAGATTTGGAATTTACTCTTATTTTTTAGTTTGGCTATGATATTATAGGTAGTGTCCGATGAAGCTAAAGCAATGTACAAAGGGGGCCGGCGTTGCGGGACTATCATATTGGAGTCCAAACATTAACATATCTAGAGATCCAAGATGGGGTCGGGGTCAAGAGACACCTGGTGAAGACTCGATAGTAGCCGGTGATTACGTTGCTAGATACATCAGGGGACTACAAGGTAACCTCCCTGGACCGGCTAAAAGTGGTTGCATGTTGTAAGTATTATGCGGCGTATGGTCTTGATAATTGGAGTGGTAAGGATCGTTTTCATATTAACACTAAGGTAAACTTGTTGTACCTATATTTCGGTTAATAAAACTTTGACCCTTTCTAAATAAAATATGTTGCGCCATTCCAGCTTTAGCTAGCAGGTTTTTGCCTCTTGGAGAGAAGTCCACTGACATTTGTGTGTTTATAACATTCTTAAAAGTTTTTCGAATATGTGTTCACAAATTACATGTCATATGTTAAAATCTAGGGTAAATTACACAAATGATACCTGAGGTTTGTTCGAAACTACACTGGTCATACCTATAATTTAAAAATTACGCGAGACATACCCATCGTTGTCAAAAACTCACACTGACCATACCTATCGCTGACGTTCGTCTATTTGGCCGTTAAGTCAAGTCACGTGCCGTGCATGTGAGGTATCAAAACCGTAATTTCGTGTAAACTTCAGGTATCATCCGTGTAATTTACCCTAATAATTTTTTTAAGATATTTATATATATATTTCATTTATTAAAATGGGTAGATATTCTATATTAAAATTCACATATATATATTTATTTTTTTTAAAAACCTATTTCAAAATAAAAAAATAAAAAATTTATGAAAAAACGTGATCAAATGATACAGGTTAAGGCTTAGAAATTCTAAGCTCAGACTAACGACTAACCCTGGAACTTCAAATCCAAAATGCTACAGATTGCTAATCTGAGGTGAAATTATATTTTAAAACCGTGACGAGTCTTCGACTTTGCTTTACCCCTCTAATCTGAGGGGGATGTCATCAAACCATACGAAAAAATTATATTGTTTTTTTAATTATTTTTTGTATATTTTTAAATAGGTTTCTATTAACAAGAATAAATTATTAAATAAATAAAATAAAACAATAATAAAATAATAATTAAAGTAAAAATTATAGTGGTTTTCATGTTCTAATCCTTGTTTAATTCACTATACACATATAACAAAATAATAATAATATATATTATTATAAATGCATTCTTGTATCAACCATTTTTCTTGATATAATTTTCATTGAAAAAAGAAAACTATTTTCTCATAATAAATTTCATATCTATCCAACTTAATAACTCAAGTATAAATAAAACTTTAAATTGTTAATAATTATTTTTAGGGTGAATTACAAGAATAATACCTGAAGTATGCACGAAATTACGGTTTTGATACCTCACATGCACGGCACGTGACTTGAATTAACGGCCAAATAGACGACCGTCAGCGATAGGTATGGTCCATGTAAGTTTTTGACAACGATGGGTATGTCTCGCGTAATTTTTAAATTGTAGGTATGACCAGTGTAGTTTCGAACAAACCTCAGGTATCATTTGTGTAATTTACCCTAATAATTTATTTTTAAGATATTTATATATATATTTCATTTATTAAAATGGGTAGATATTCTATATTAAAATTCACATATATATATTTATTTTTTTAAAAACCTATTTCAAAATAAAAAAATAAAAATTTATGAAAAAACGTGATCAAATGATACAGGTTAAGGCTTAGAAATTCTAAGCTCAGACTAACGACTAACCCTGGAACTTCAAATCCAAAATGCTACAGATTGCTAATCTGAGGTGAAATTATATTTTAAAACCGTGACGAGTCTTCGACTTTGCTTTACCCCTCTAATCTGAGGGGGATGTCATCAAACCATACGAAAAAATTATATTTTTTTTTAATTATTTTTTGTATTTTTTAAATAGGTTTCTATTAACAAGAATAAATTATTAAATAAATAAAATAAAACAATAATAAAATAATAATTAAAGTAAAAATTATAGTGGTTTTCATGGTTCTAATCCTTGTTTAATTCACTATACACATATAACAAAATAATAATAATATATATTATTATAAATGCATTCTTGTATCAACCATTTTTCTTGATATAATTTTCATTGAAAAAAAGAAAACTATTTTCTCATAATAAATTTCATATCTATCCAACTTAATAACTCAAGTATAATAAAACTTTAAATTGTTAATAATTATTTTTAGGGTGAATTACAAGAATAATACCTGAAGTATGCACGAAATTACGGTTTTGATACCTCACATGCACGGCACGTGACTTGAATTAACGGCCAAATAGACGACCGTCAGCGATAGGTATGGTCCATGTAAGTTTTTGACAACGATGGGTATGTCTCGCGTAATTTTTAAATTGTAGGTATGACCAGTGTAGTTTCGAACAAACCTCAGGTATCATTTGTGTAATTTACCCTAGAATCTATTTTTATTTGTCGATTAGTTCGTTTCTAAATATCAAATGGAATTATTATGAAGAAGGGATATGAAGAAGGGACAACATAGTCTTCACATTGGTGATGTTAAACATCTTCTATACATTCAATCGAATCCGCTAGGGGTGATCAAATCTTAGTGCATATTGAACCTAGCTAAAAGGATTCACAGATACTAGTTCATTCAGTTTGACAAAAATATTGAAATTGAATAGATGATTATTATCATTTTGGATCATTACTCTTTTATAATACAATTTGAACATATTGGTGATTTGAATGTATATTCTTCTTTGTTGACTATAAGTGTTTGTAATTACCATTTTCTTTTATGTGACGAGTTTTTTTCTTAGAAGTTAGTAAAGTTCCAAAAAAACAAGAGAGACAGGAACATCTAAATCTGAGGCCCAAACATCTAATGGGATATTATGGGTAAATGTTTTGTATGTGTATGGCTGTATATTCTTGCATTTTGATTTGATGCAACAGAAATAGTTGAAGGTAATAATACGAGTAACAGATTAACAACACGAGTTGAGGCTTAGCTCCTTACCTTTGAGTTTGCTTTGGGTTCTTTTAATTTTCAATCCCACTCGTCGATCCCTTGGTTGTTTAATCATCAAACAACATATGTGCGCTGATACCGCATGTTTCTCATATGGTTGATCATTTATGTATTACCCTTTTAATAATCAAACATTCTCATCACATGTACACCATCAATTTATGTTTTCTAAACTAATTGCTAATCTTATATTAGATTCTAATCATAACTTCAAAAATCTTTATAATAAATAAAGATGCATTGTTTCCATAAGTTTTTTTGGAAAAGTTTATGATATGGCAAGTCCATATTTTATTTAGGAGACTTTTATTTAAATTATGATCATATAATTTATAAAAAAAATTTAAAAATAAATAAACTTTTAAATACTTAATAAAAGTTAACCATTTATTGGAATGAAATGACTTTTTTTATATGCAATAGTCAATCTTATTTATAAATTATTATTACGTTATTGTATTCAATAATAAACGTTACATAAATTTTTTTAATATTTTTTTTTGTTTTAAAATCTTGATTAAGATGTCAGGTTGAACCAGATTGATTAGCTAATAAATATAAAAAAACAGAAATAAATCTTTTGTAACAACGGGTTACTAAACATTGATTATACACAAAATATTGGTTATACATTCGCTGAGTTTGGGCTTTGATAATTTGGATCGACAGACCCGTAAGACTGTGAGGAGCAAGGCGTTTTTCGCCTCGAGAACACCGCAAAACGCCACGAAGACTCCACCCACACCGCCCCGGGTGGCGTTCTCAATGAAAAAGGGGCTCACCCCGTCTAAAATCCGACGGGGTGTTGCATTGCTAATTTCAAGAAAAGTGACCGTTTTAGACTTGTTTTCTTTTGGGATTAGTATCTCAAAATGCAAATAACTTTACATGCATTGTAATAGTGTGTATCAAACTTCAATCATGTGCATTGTATGTAATGAACTTTCAAATTCTGTGCATTGTATGTATCCGACCAATAAAAACTTTACAAGTGACAGCTTATATGGTTGCCACATATACACGAATACATACAATGTACAGGATTTGAAAGTTCATTACATACAATGCACATGATTGAAGTTCGATATATACTATAACAATTCGTATAAAGTTGCTTACATTCTAATGTACTAATCCCTTTTCTTTTTCCTTTTCTGAAATATATATATGTATTATATTATTAGATATATCTGTATGTATTGGTGATGATGGGTGAAGAAATTTTTTTCTTTTTTGTTACCGGTGGGTATGGAGATCGGAGAAGACAACAAGAAGAAAGAGATAAAATACCTTTTGTGCTTTAACATTATCCCTTACTTTTATAACTTATTTACTTTAAACCCCCTCAAGTTTTATTTATTACAAATAGGTTTATTATTCTTATAACTTAGTTTCTTTTTGATAATAATTATGTTTAACTTAAATTATCATATTGTTTTTCTTAGAAAAACGTAAACTAAATACTTAGATTGTAGTTTTTTTAGTTTATTAATTATGTAATGTATTTTTAGTTTATTTATTTTTAGTTTATTTAATTTGTTTAATGTATTTTTTAGTTTAATATAAGTTTTTTTAAGTTATATTATATATGATAAACATATACTTCTACAAAATTAAAAATATAACAAAAATAATATACAAATAATAAATAGAAAAAACAAGTCAAACAAAAAAAAAAAAAGAAAAGAAATGAGGGTTCTCTTACTCCAAGGATTAGAAGGGATGACATAAAAAGTACAAAGGAGAAAGGGTCTAAAGTATCTAAAGAACCCGCTCCAATAGTATAAGGAATAACCCTCAATCCCTTGTCTATACTCCTCTATAAATCATATTGGCTTTTTTATTTTTGAAAATTAAACATTTTTTTTAGTATTTGCATAATATCCCTTATACACCACTCTTCCCGTATAAATAAAACTAAAATTAAGAGATTAAACATATTTTTTATTCCCAAAATAGCCCTACTTAAACATAAATCCTTATATACCCTCCTTTTCCCTATTCTCTCTAATCATTACAACACACTCTTTCGACCTCTATCACCCTCCGCTCCCCTCCTCTCTCCACCGCCTCTCTTCTCCGCCCGCGCCGTTCCCTTTTATATGTTCTTCCTCGTCTCTGTTCTCTTCTCCCTCCTCCTCTCCTTCTATCCGCTACAAATATGCGCAGCACTTTATCGTAACCACAACGTTTATTATAAATTATAAAATAAAAAATAGTCCTATATAAACGGTCAGGCCTCTTGTATCATTGACCGGTTGATCGAAGTAAACTTTGATCGAATTTTAGGGTTTCGAATTTGCCTGCCTTCCAGATCCTCTCTCTGTTTTTTACATCTACTTTTTCAATATATATGGCGACAACCGTACCCGCGGCCCAAAGGAAGAGGAAGAGGTCCGCCAAAAGGAATAATCAGGAGCTTCCTCCTCCGATTCATATTGATAACAATAATAATGATAGAATAGAATTTGAGAAGAAGAAGGCTGATCATCCGTCAATTGATATTGATAATAATATAATAGAATATGAGATTTTACCAAAACTTCCAGCCAAGTCCATATGTCGTTTCAAGTCTGTTTCCAAACATTGGAAATCGTTCCTATCCACACCTATGTTTGGAAAGATGCACCACCACCTCCATCACATAAGCAAATCCTATAAAATTCTCTTACTTGACCAGCCCCCTGTAGATTTATGCTGCAAACCCCTCAACCACGGTTCTATTACCATCGGTTTCAATCGACTTGGAAAAGCCGATCCGAGATTTGATTTGCTTTTAGCGAGCTTGGATGGATTGGTATGTGTAGCCTCCACGGAAACCATCAACAGTCTAGCTTTTTGGAATCCGTTCACCGGTGCCTACTACAAGTTGCCCTGTAACCCAAACTTTACTCGTCCCTTTGACATTGATCACGATGTCCTCGGATTCTATTCCGACAATGATGACTATAAGCTTCTATATAAGGTTTTTGTGGATCATTGGTCCTGCAGGGTTTATATCTATTCCCATAGAATGAATTCATGGAGAAATATTGAATTCCTGATCACTGGAAACTATCATCCCGACCCGTTCTTGCACGATTACCCGTGGACTCGGGCAACCTTCTTTGACCACAGTCTTTACTTTTTGGTGTACAAAGATTCGAATGATCTAAGTATCATTTGTTTTGATGTGAACACGGAAGACTTCAGGGAGATACAATTTCCACCTTTTCTTCCAAGTGAAGCGAGATTTCATAATCATGCAATGTTAATGGTTATCGACGGATTCATTCACTTGTGTGTAGGTTATGAAATAGGTTGTTGGCTCAGACCATTAACACAGGGAAGTATGTGGAAGTTGAATGTTGATGACGGGACGTGGGCGGAGGTGGCTTTTTTCCCGGCTCGGCGACTTTGTGATAGCCCCCACAGGATATGCATGACTAGAAATGCCCGGGATAGTTGCATTTCGATTTCGGAGGGTGGTCGTGACAACGCCCCTTTTCGAGTAATGAATATGGAGGAATTCACATTAACAAAACATTCGTTGCCAATGCATACATATCGCCGGATCATATATGATGAGACCCTTGTATCCCCCAATCCTCCGTAAGTTTCATGAGTTTATGTATACAACCTTAGCATGTCATGTCATTGTTTATATATATATGCTAATTAAGATGTTCCTTGCTGATTTAGGTATGATGACATGGTTGGGCATAGCAATGATGCTAAGGCTACTGTTGCGGCCTGCAAGGCTGCTGATCAAGCTGTAAATGTAAGTTTATTTAGTTTTAGTATAGCAGCTGCTATAGCTAATTTGGTTTTTGTTATCAATCTCCCTAGTTGACCTGGATTTTTCCAAAAAAAAATTCTAATTGATATATTTTTAAGTAATTAGCTACTATATATCAATGTTATCAATCTCCCTTGCGAAGAAGGAACAGAGTATGATCAGAATTACTTTGTTTGTACCCATATTTCTTCATTGCCACTGTGAACCTGCCAAACCAGGCCCTAGGTGACTGCTTCAGTCCATACAAAGACTTCTTCAACTTACAAACTTCATTAGCTTTAAAGTTATGAGAAAAACCGGGAGGAACCTCCATATATACCTCTTCGTTTAATTTCCCATGCAGGAAAGCAAAACTGATGTAACAGCCAGTTTTGATTTGCTGCAATTGAGAAAAGAACTTTTATAGTGTCTAATTTTGCCACCGGAGAGAATGTCTCTGAGTAGTGAATGCCATATGTTTGAGTATATCTTTGGCAACCAACCGAGCTTTATATCTTTCAATGGTACCATCCGGTCTATATTTGACTGTATAGACCCATCGACACCCTACTGACTTCTTCCCTTGTGGCAGAACACACTTATCCCATGTTTCATTCTTTATCAGCGCATCCATTTCAACATCCATAGCTTCTTTCCAGCTTTTTAACTTTAATGCTTGTTCGACACTGGATGGAACTTCTTCTGAGTACAATTTTGCTATGAATGCTCTTGCTTCTTGAGAAAAACATCCCTCCGCTACATTAGTCACAAGATATTTAGAATTCCTGGGAAGCCTTTCTGGAGAATATCTCTTTGCAGGTATTCCTCGAGTTGACCTAGGTGGCAAGACATACTTGTCTGGAACTGTAACCGCTTCTTCTACATTTTCCTGCACACTTTCCTGCATATTATCTGTGCTACTTTGGATTTCAGACTCCAAAGTATCATTAGGTAAAGAATTACTGACCTCAGAGGATATCAGGTTCGGGTCTATATTGTCGTTAGCACTTAATAGAGAGGGTTTTAGGAATATGAACAAATACTGTACATCCAAAAAACTTTAGGTTGAAGGGTGAGGGCTTGTGGAACTGTATGATATTCGGTGAGTGTTTTTAATGGTGTTTTCATTTTTAGGATTTTAGTAGGAAGTCGATTGATCAGATAAGTGGAGATAAGTGGCCGTAGCTAGAGCTTCTGGCCAAAAGCTTTTAGGAACACAAGATTCAATGATTAAAGCTCTAGTCATTTCTAACAAGAGTCGATTCTTTCGTTCGGCGACACCATTTTGTTTTGGGGTATGAGGACATGTAGTTTGGTGAATTATCCCCTTGGATTAAAAAAACAGACTCATTTGTGCACTTACATATTCCCCACCATTATCTAACCTAACGACTTTGATAGATTCTTGAAATTGAGTTTGAACCATGTTATAAAAAACAACGAATCTATCATACACTTCGGCTTTATTTTTCAAGAAGTAAATCCAGGTCATCCGGGTACAATCATCAACAAAAATAACATAATACCGGAAACTTTGTCCCCCAATAACAGGGGCAGGCCCCCACACATCTGAATGAATTAAAGAAAAAGGAACTGAAACTCTAGTATTATTGGGTTTGTAGGTTTGTCTATGACTTTTGGCTAAAAGACAGGTTTCGCAAGAAATAGATATGCTTAATGGAAACAGTTCAGGAAACAAAGTATGTAAATAACTAACTGACGGATGTCCTAGTCTTCTGTGCCATAACCAAGCTTCTCTCTCTTTCGTTCCATGAGCCAGCATCACACTTCCAGTTTGAGTGACTTCATCAACATAATACAAACCTTCTCTCTCAGTGCCACGCCCAATAATCTGTCCCGTCCTGATATCCTGTAAAAGACAAAAACTTGGATGCATGAGAACTGAGCAATTGAGTTCCTTCGTCACATGACTAATCGATAAGAGTTTATGTAACAAGGAACGAACATAAAGACAATTACGGAGTTTAATATTTGGAGGGATTTTAATTGTTCCTCTGTTTTTCACATCCATTTTTTCCTTATTTGCCACCCGGATATATGGTTTTTTGGGTTTAGAAAAATCCAAAAAGTCTGACAAATCATATGTCATTGTATGTGTTGCTCCACAGTCAAAGATCCACGGCCCATTATCATCGCCCCTTTGGACTATATGTGTTGCCCCTTCCAAACCAACTGGCTAAGCCCATTAGCCTTCCCTTGTGAATTAAAATTATATCCAGGCCCATGACTAAAAACCTTTTTATGTTTACACGTATTATATAAAGAGGATTTATAAGGAAATAAAGAGATAAAAGGAAAGGCAGGGTTACGGTCAACAACCCCTCTCTCCTTGGTACCTGCCACCGAAAAATCATCTTCTCCATCCGGCCGCCGCTACTCCACCGGTTTCTTTTCCTGATCGCCGATTATCATTAATACTGGAGTTAGTATTGGCGGTAGGAGACCTTTCCTTTTCGATTTTAGCACCCCGACTCCCCTTTTTGTTTTCCGTCCACCACGCCGGATAACCGATCATCCGTTGGAAACACTGCTCCTTTGTATGTCGTTTCATACCACACTCATCACATTTAAGTTGATCTTTATCATCTTGGATGGCGGATTTCTTTTTAAAATCCATACGGTTGTATCCCTTTGTGGCGAAACTGCCGCCACTTGTTTCTCCGGCGACAAGACCGGCAGCGATTCCTTGCTGTTCAGAAGAGGTTGCTCCCAGAATATTCTGGTGAGCAGCCTCTTTTCGGACGGTTGCATAGGCTGCTTCGGCAGTTGGAAGAGGATCGATACGAAGGATTTCCCGTTTGATGGAATCAAACTTCCGATCTAAACCATGTAAAAATTGAAAAAGTTTTTGTTCGGATCGGATCCGGGCATAGATTTTGATGTCTTCAGCACATTTCATCGGATTCGGATCTATCCGATCTATTTCTCCCCAAACTCCTTGAAGGGAGATCCAGAAATCCTCCAGTGACTTTTTCGATTGTTTAAGCTCGTTTGCTTTGACATGGAGGTTGAAGGTTTGAAGCTTGTCTTTACCACCACTATAAGTGGTTACCTGGGCATCCCATAGTTCTTTCGAGGTGGAATATCCGGTAAGGTTTCCGGCTAAAAGTGGTTCGTATTTTGAATGAGCCAAGAAAACACAATCAGGTCTTCTTGTTCGCATGTTTCATATTTTTCTGATGTGGCTTTTTCTGGTGGTGATTCAGTTAAATGATTAAGTAAGGTTTTTGATTTTCCGCCTATGGCGACTCGAATCATTCGAGTCCATGGTGCGTAGTTCTGGCTGTTTAAACTGAGATTGATCTGTAGGTTATCGGATAGCTTTGGATTATGAGGCTGTTGATTAGCATTATTTTGCAAGAATTTTACTAATTGTAATGCCAAATCGGACCCAGAGCCGCCGACACCATCTACCATGGTGGCTTCGGTTTGATTTTGGGTGATACAATTGGCGAGGTTATTGGGTAAATGATGAGGCTAACGGCTCTGATACCATGACAACAATTGAAATATAAATTCTGTTCTTATGATTAATTCTTGTGTGTGTTACAATTGAGCCGATGCCTGCCCCTATTTATACAAGAACTTCTTATGCTTAATTATGGAAATAAAATCAATTATTGATTCTTAGTTTGCTGTCAAAGAAAGGATCCTCTATTCCGAGGAAATGATGATTTGTTCTGATCCCCGTAATCTTCTCATTCTAACAATGTTCTTTGTGATGAGTGGAAGGTATAGCCGAGTATGCGAGGTAGACATGAGTATATGTAATGCTGAATTTGAGCTGTATCTTTAAGTGCTTTGAATTTTGTAGGATAGGATTTAGTTGACCATTTAATTAGCATAAGAACTGTTTTACTTTTAGGCTTTGCGGCCACCTTCTCATTCTAACAATGTTCTTTGTGATGAGTGGAAGGTATAGTCGAGTATGCGAGGTAGACATGAGTGTATGTAATGCTGAATTTGAGCTGTATCTTTAAGTGCTTTGAATTTTGTAGGATAGGATTTAGTTGACCATTTAATTAGCATAAGAACTGTTTTACTTTTAGGCTTTGCGGCCACCTTCTCATTCTAACAATGTTCTTTGTGATGAGTGGAAGGTATAGTCGAGTATGCGAGGTAGACATGAGTGTATGTAATGCTGAATTTGAGCTGTATCTTTAAGTGCTTTGAATTTTGTAGGATAGGATTTAGTTGACCATTTAATTAGCATAAGAACTGTTTTACTTTTAGGCTTTGCGGCCACCTTCTCATTCTAACACTGTTCTTTGTGATGAGTGGAAGGTATAGTCGAGTATGCGAGGTAGACATGAGTGTATGTAATGCTGAATTTGAGCTGTATCTTTAAGTGCTTTGAATTTTGTAGGATAGGATTTAGTTGACCATTTAATTAGCATAAGAACTGTTTTACTTTTAGGCTTTGCGGCCACCTTCTCATTCTAACACTGTTCTTTGTGATGAGTGGAAGGTATAGTCGAGTATGCGAGGTAGACATGAGTGTATGTAATGCTGAATTTGAGCTGTATCTTTAAGTGCTTTGAATTTTGTAGGATAGGATTTAGTTGACCATTTAATTAGCATAAGAACTGTTTTACTTTTAGGCTTTGCGGCCACCTTCTCATTCTAACACTGTTCTTTGTGATGAGTGGAAGGTATAGTCGAGTATGCGAGGTAGACATGAGTGTATGTAATGCTGAATTTGAGCTGTATCTTTAAGTGCTTTGAATTTTGTAGGATAGGATTTAGTTGACCATTTAATTAGCATAAGAACTGTTTTACTTTTAGGCTTTGCGGCCACCTTCTCATTCTAACACTGTTCTTTGTGATGAGTGGAAGGTATAGTCGAGTATGCGAGGTAGACATGAGTGTATGTAATGCTGAATTTGAGCTGTATCTTTAAGTGCTTTGAATTTTGTAGGATAGGATTTAGTTGACCATTTAATTAGCATAAGAACTGTTTTACTTTTAGGCTTTGCGGCCACCTTCTCATTCTAACACTGTTCTTTGTGATGAGTGGAAGGTATAGTCGAGTATGCGAGGTAGACATGAGTGTATGTAATGCTGAATTTGAGCTGTATCTTTAAGTGCTTTGAATTTTGTAGGATAGGATTTAGTTGACCATTTAATTAGCATAAGAACTGTTTTACTTTTAGGCTTTGCGGCCACCTTCTCATTCTAACACTGTTCTTTGTGATGAGTGGAAGGTATAGTCGAGTATGCGAGGTAGACATGAGTGTATGTAATGCTGAATTTGAGCTGTATCTTTAAGTGCTTTGAATTTTGTAGGATAGGATTTAGTTGACCATTTAATTAGCATAAGAACTGTTTTACTTTTAGGCTTTGCGGCCACCTTCTCATTCTAACAATGTTCTTTGTGATGAGTGGAAGGTATAGTCGAGTATGCGAGGTAGACATGAGTGTATGTAATGCTGAATTTGAGCTGTATCTTTAAGTGCTTTGAATTTTGTAGGATAGGATTTAGTTGACCATTTAATTAGCATAAGAACTGTTTTACTTTTAGGCTTTGCGGCCACCTTCTCATTCTAACAATGTTCTTTGTGATGAGTGGAAGGTATAGTCGAGTATGCGAGGTAGACATGAGTGTATGTAATGCTGAATTTGAGCTGTATCTTTAAGTGCTTTGAATTTTGTAGGATAGGATTTAGTTGACCATTTAATTAGCATAAGAACTGTTTTACTTTTAGGCTTTGCGGCCACCACAAGAATTCTGCCAATGCATTCAATCACATGCCTAGCTTGGCTCAACCTTCATATACTGTAAGGCTTGCTTCTCTCTTTTGGTTATATATATTTAGTTAATCACCCTTCAGAATGTACATAATTGTTTTCTTGTCTCATGGTGTTCCACAAATTCGGCCACCTGTTGTCCAGACTCATTGGATTCCACAGATGTTTGAATTGGTACCTCAAACTGGACAACAGCCTTCATTTATCACTCCTTCAAATCAGGCCGCTGATTGGGAAGAGATAAGGTAAATCTCTCTTGTATATATTTGTTATATGTAGTGCGCCTGTATCGCCTGATAACCCTAGGCCTAATGCGTCTTTATAAATAGCGATTTTTGGATAAAATACGTTCCATATTCCAAGGAGGCTTTACTTTACTGCATGACTGAGAAAGATATCACGTATATTATGGGTATATCAGAGGAGAATCTTTGTTCTATAAATCATCGAGTCATCTATATCATTCATCAAACTCTCCCTTCTTCATCTAAAAGGTTATGGTTCTAGTTAATTAGTTTGGAACAATAGTTTTGAACAAGTTTGGCTTAAACAATTTGTGTTAAACACTTGAACTTTTTGGTTGAATGCATTATGGGTCCTTTTAATGGTAATTTGTAATTTGAATGGCATTTGGTTTGTTTTTTTTACTTAATTGCGTATTTTTTTCCCCGGCCCTCGCTTTTGCACATTGCCCCCCATTTGTAGTTATATCGCATTGAGGTTTCTGTTTGCATATTTTGCAGATACTATCGTAACAAGAAAACCAATCAGACTTCTTGGGAAATACCTTTGGAGTTGATGACACCGGTGGAGGTAAGTAATATTGTTAACACCGGCAGTCTTGGTATCTTGTTGTTCAATAACTCATTTTACCTGCAAAGCATATCTCTATTTGATCCGGAATTAGACAAACTTGCTCTTTTTTGAAGACTTCAAATTTCTTGTTATACATGAATCGATCAAGTTTTGTTATATGTGTTTTCCCCTTTTTTGGATGTTTTTTTGATTTGTAGATGTCGTGGAAATTTTAAGCAAATTTCAAAGGTTTGGCTTTTAAATTTTTAAATTTTGTTTCTGTATGTCCAGTCGGCTTACGAGCAGGCTAACAAAGAAGCTTCTAGAGGGACTCAATCATCATCTTTAAACCCTGTAGCAGTTACACCTGTTTCTGCCAACATGCATTCTTCTCGAATGTAAGTTTTTGATTCCTCACTGTAAGTTACAGTCTGTAACTATACAAATATGATTGTTAAGATTCAGTTCCATGTAATCAGATTGATATACAGTGATTTTATGCATTTAATTTAATAAAATTGAGTGATTGAATTACGTACTTTGTTATTGACATATAATCAAACCAGGGCAACACTCATGCTGA
The DNA here is from genome assembly GCA_034093135.1 of Erigeron breviscapus. Classification (NCBI taxonomy): domain Eukaryota; kingdom Viridiplantae; phylum Streptophyta; class Magnoliopsida; order Asterales; family Asteraceae; genus Erigeron; species Erigeron breviscapus. The sequence continues at coordinate 102,151,433 of CM067175.1, forward strand.
TAGTAAAATTTCAGGTCCACATTGGATAATTTGTCTTCACAAGAGGTTCAAAAAGCTTTGGACAGAGTTGCAGCGCAGAAGGTATGCCTTGTCAAATTTCATTTTTGTCATACTGAAGTTGGCGTTGGAAGATTGTTGGGTTGGGTTACATGTCTGAATGGGTTTGGGTTGAAATACGTCAGTTTTTATCACCGATTGAAGCGAGCCGAGTCGGATTGGGTTCAACTGTCAAAACCTCTGTCCGTAGTTGTGAACTCGTGATGTGACTCGTTTTTCTGATTTTTTACTTGTGACTCGAATCGTGACTCAACTCTAATGTGGTGCTTTCTATGTCATATGTGAAACATAATGAACTCATGGTTCTGAATTCAGGTGAAAGAAAATCCAGAAAAGAAACGACATGAGATATCAGTGTACAAACAGTCTTTGGTAGACCGTGGCTATGACTGGCACGCTTCTCCAAATCAGGCATCAATCGCTAATAAAGATGAAGGCGCTGTTTGGCGAGCGATTCTAGCTCATGATGGCAAAACGTAAATCTATCTTTTTTAAATGTGTTGTATATAGGATCTTAATTTCTAGCTTAACCGATCTTAATTTGCAGATATTATTACAACAAGAAAACCATGCAGTCTACTTGGGAAATACCTTTGGACGTAAGTATACCTTTAACACCCGGGATTAATGGTATCATGTTTATTAATAACTCATTTTACCTGCAAAGCATATCTACATTCAATCTGGAATTAGACAAACTTGCTATTTCTTGAAGACTTTAAACTTCTTGTTATACATGAATCGATCAAGTTTTGTTATATGTGTTTTTCCCTTTTTTTGGATGTTTTTTTGATTTGTAGATGTCGTGGAAATTTTAAGCAAATTTCAAAGGTTTGGCTTTTAAATTTTTAAATTTTGTTTCTGTATGTCCAGTCGGCTTACGAGCAGGCTAACAAAGAAGCTTCTAGAGGGACTCAATCATCATCTTTAAACCCTGTAGCAGTTACACCTGTTTCTGCCAACATGCATTCTTCTCGAATGTAAGTTTTTGATTCCTCACTGTAAGTTACAGTCTGTAACTATACAAATATGATTGTTAAGATTCAGTTCCATGTAATCAGATTGATATACAGTGATTTTATGCATTTAATTTAATAAAATTGAGTGATTGAATTACGTACTTTGTTATTGACATATAATCAAACCAGGGCAACACTCATGCTGATAGTAAAATTTCAGGTCCACATTGGATAATTTGTCTTCACAAGAGGTTCAAAAAGCTTTGGACAGAGTTGCAGCGCAGAAGGTATGCCTTGTCAAATTTCATTTTTGTCATACTGAAGTTGGCGTTGGAAGATTGTTGGGTTGGGTTACATGTCTGAATGGGTTTGGGTTGAAATACGTCAGTTTTTATCACCGATTGAAGCGAGCCGAGTCGGATTGGGTTCAACTGTCAAAACCTCTGTCCGTAGTTGTGAACTCGTGATGTGACTCGTTTTTCTGATTTTTTACTTGTGACTCGAATCGTGACTCAACTCTAATGTGGTGCTTTCTATGTCATATGTGAAACATAATGAACTCATGGTTCTGAATTCAGGTGAAAGAAAATCCAGAAAAGAAACGACATGAGATATCAGTGTACAAACAGTCTTTGGTAGACCGTGGCTATGACTGGCACGCTTCTCCAAATCAGGCATCAATCGCTAATAAAGATGAAGGCGCTGTTTGGCGAGCGATTCTAGCTCATGATGGCAAAACGTAAATCTATCTTTTTTAAATGTGTTGTATATAGGATCTTAATTTCTAGCTTAACCGATCTTAATTTGCAGATATTATTACAACAAGAAAACCATGCAGTCTACTTGGGAAATACCTTTGGACGTAAGTATACCTTTAACACCCGGGATTAATGATATCATGTTTATTAATAACTCATTTTACCTGCAAAGCATATCTACATTCAATCTGGAATTAGACAAACTTGCTATTTCTTGAAGACTTTAAACTTCTTGTTATACATGAATCGATCAAGTTTTGTTATATGTGTTTTTCCCTTTTTTTGGATGTTTCTTGTTATACATGAATCGATCAAGTTTTGTTATACTTCGTTTTTTTTCCATTTTAATAGATCTTACTTTTATATATCGAGTGTCATTGGTCATCAAAGTTTTCCTATTTTGGTACCTTACAGGCTAGAAAGGAGGAAATAGACAAGTGGAATGAGAAAGAGATAAGGAAGAAAGAGAAATATAAGGGAGAGCGTGACATGAGTAAAGATACAGAGCGTTGGAAGAAACAATATTCAGATAGTGAGCATCTGGATGCTGCTATGGAACACGGGGATAACAGAAGAGACAGGAAACATCGGAAATTCCATCGAGATGATGCAAGTTCTGACAAGGATGACTCTAGGAAGTCTCGACGACATGACAGTGACCTGAAAAGGTCAAGAAGAAGGTATCTTAAGTTATAAAATGTTCTGAGCATGCCATATTCATGTTCGCCAACTAGAGGTGGTAAGATGAGTGGGTTGGATAATAGGTCGAATCGGGCCTGGTCGGGTTGGGGTTGACCTGGAAATTCTTCATAAAAAGCAAAACTCCCTTTTCCATTTTAAAGTAAGTTACACCAAGTCGCCAATAGGAAAGTCTTGCATCTACTCTTTTTCCAAGCCAACAAAAACAAGAGACATCACCCTATTTCTCGACCCAATACATGACACATCGTAACATGTGGGCATTGAAAAATTAAAATTAGATTACTTTTAATCCATTTTAACAATTTGAAACTTTCTCCCTTGAGCTAATTTTATTTTATATGACCAATTTGAGATGATACACAATCACAAGTAAATGGGTCGAGTATAAATATAAATAAAACCTAAATACCTTGTTTATTCTATTGCATTGCAGTTGACAGCATGCATAATCACCTGAAAGCAAGCTTTAAAAATGCAAGATTTTTGTAGAAACTTGAGGAGCTTGAATGGATGGGAATCCAGTAGAAACTAGTAGGATTTTGTTTTAGACACTTGTAATTTGATGAAAATGTTTACCTGTAGTGGTTTTTGTAGTTAATAGGAGTATTGTACTATGACTGAGGCATGGACGGTATATTATAAGTAGCCGTTGCAGCCCGTTTACGATTTTATTAGTTTTTCAATGGGATTTCCTAGAAATTTTGATGCATTTAACTGGCATTTTGTTAGGTTAATGCAGCAGCTACATTTTTGGTTTCTTTGGCTCTAAACTTACTAATCCTGCTCTCGTCATGTATGTAGCTTTTAACGGGGGTCAACATAGTTAAATGTGAACAACCAATGTTCGGGGCGCATTTAGTTGGGGAAAACACCCCTTGTTTTTTATTTTTGTTTTCTTAGAAAACATGATAAACAGAAAACGCGAGCAATTATCAAAAGCTCATAATCTATACTTCTAATTAAAAAAAAAACACTCCATTGTTAAAAGTTACATGAGAAAATATCTAAAATGTCCCCCTTTTTCTATACTATGTAATATTTTAACCTAGTATTTTTACATATACTATTCTCTTAACATTAATGATTTAATTATACTCTTAATCTTTTATTTTTTAAATAACTCCATTAACCTTTTAAATTATTTACACCACTTGACGTCGTCTTTACCGCCAATGCTCGCCCCTACCATAACACCGTCACCGCCACGACCACAACTGTATTGTACGGGTACGGTGCTAGTTAAATCTCTCTATATAATTAAGAGATGATATGTTTTCGCTTAGTTGACATTTGTAAAAACATGCTATGTAAGATTTTGTATGATTTTGTCATATCATTAATTTTCCTAATTATAAGTTGTCATGTGTTTATCCGTGTCATTTAAATTATTCTTAATTATTAATCCTAATCATCATTAATTATTATTAAAAAATAAACTCTTCCCAAACATGCTGTAACATCTCAAACTTTTCTATCTTTGACTATGACTTTGACCGTTTGTCGACTGTGACGCCGTTAGTTGCTTAAACGCTTAAGTATATTAAGTTATTAACTATTGATGTTTAAGTAATAAATGTATTGATTGAAATAGTTACTAATGATTATAATATGTTATTATAGTTGTCAGATAGTAATTAAGGTGCTCGTTCGGTCGTTTGAGTTCTCGATTCATTAGTTTGAGCCTTAACGGTCATTAGATTTAAGTTAGGGGCACTTTGGTAATTGTGAAAGGGGGTGGACGGTTTTGAGGGGGATTAGGCAGCCCTAATCCCTCATTTTCTCCAGAATTAAGTGTGTAATTGAAGGTGTGCCTCCCTTTGCATTCCTTGCTTAATTCCTTCAATTTCGGGTCGATTCGGAGCGATATAGGGCTTGATTTCGATTCCATAATCATCCATAAGGGTAATGATTTAAATACTTACTGATTTTTGATAACTTTCATCTATTCAATTCGTTCAAATCTGGTCTTGATCAATTGAATCCGTTTTGTTGTTAGAATCAATGATTTCGGGTCAATTTGTGATTGTTTGGTGCTAGAATTCGACTCTCTAATCATCCATTAAGGTACTGATCGAAATATCTGTTCAATATCATTGATTTTAATCCTACTAATTTGTTCACACCTGGGTTATTTGATTGGTGGTTTTTTAAATACGTTTTATTGATAGAATCGGCGATTTCGGGTCGTTCGGTACCCTTATTTCAATCTATTGAGGTTTGGTGATTCCCTACAGGTATGAACGTGATATTGATGATATTTTGATGATCTTATGTGTTTCATATGGGTGTCACATCTGATCTTGATCATAGGAGGTTGTTTGTTGATTCAATTCGTTCGCTTTTATCGATTTGGTGACCTAAAGTGTAATCCTTGGAACAAGAAATCAATTGAGATTATTGAATGATGAATTGAGGTCACTTATAAGTGTATATGATTTCTGGAAAATGTTTTGAAGTTTTGAAGTTGTTGGATGTTGAATTAGGTTTCAAAACAAAGGGCTTTTGAAGGTCTGAAATTTTAGTCATCTTCCAAAACTCATATCTTCTTCATAAGAATCAGTTAGAAGATGAATCTTATATTTTTGAAAATCTATATGTGTCCTCTAAATTCTATATGAACAAAGTTTCTTTTGATTTTTCTAGAGATGAGCGAAAAATATTGATTTCCAAAAGTTGTCGGATTTCAGACAAATTTTGTATGCCTGTATTGCAAACGTCATAACTTATTATTTAGATCTCTTCAAGAGTCAAACCTTATATTTCTGAAAAGGTATATGAGTCCTCTACATTTTTTAAGAACTAAGTTTTGTCTCATTTGGTCTTCTTGTATGCCATAAATTCTCTGCAAGTGAAGGGTGCAAGTCTGAACTCAATATCGGTGACACCATTAATGGTCTCGGCGATATCATGCCTTAGAAGGGTCCAAAGTGCGTTTAAGTGTCTAGTTAACTTATATACTGATCCTATGTTCGATCTAGGTTGCCAAGAGTACGTATCAAGCCCGATAAAGTCATTTTTTAGGTTACCGTGAGCTCCATTGAGGTAAGATAGCTACCTTTTGACACGAGGAACACAACGAGAACTTAGTTTTCATAATTAACGATGGTTAAAGCCCCTTTCATACGCTTGTTAAGTTATGGGAACTTCGGGAGGGCTTATGGTTGGTTTTATGCATGCTATGCCTTAGTTAACTTTAGTTATTAATGTAATGCATGCTTTAGCTTGTGATGATTGATATGTTTAACTTGATTGCGGTTGATATGTTATTATGATTTATGGGATTGATTGGACTTTGTGTAACACCCCAAGCCGAGGCTCGGAATATCACGGAAACACATAGCACCAGGTGGAATTACAATAGAACAAACTAAATGCAATTAAAGATTCAGTGAATCCAGAAACAACAGGAAACAAGTATCAAATACAACAGGAGCAAATAGCCATCAAAGTTAACAAAACCACATCCAAGGATGGCAAACGATCCTAATTATAATGCAATCAGAAGGCCAATGAATCCTTGATCCATAAAGTCCATAGTCCGGGTTTACAGCAAGCAAGCAACTAAACTCCACGTCCGGGGAGGACCTGATTACCTGAAAAGTGTACTAAGCATAGTCAACACAAGGTTGGTGAGTTCGTAGTATGGTTCATAACGAACCAGCATCAATAATCACAATATAAGAATAGAGGCTAGACATGACTTACAGTGAGCCTCTAAGTAACACAATATCGTCCAACAACAAGATTACACAAGGCAAGTAAATGTGTAATGAGGATGCACAAATGATATGCAAATCAATGTATGTGCCAAATGCATGAATAAGCCAACATGCCTATCCTATGCGTGAACGCCGGTCACCAAATGCAACGATACCCTTCTGTCATCACAATGAACAAGGCTGTATCTCAAAATCATCGAGATATATATGTCTATATACTCGGAGTCAGGCACTACATCCAAAAGGGTGCATACATCTATGCACCAGGATGTCGGCAATCCCCTGCCGAGGTTCATCAACAATGTATGCAATGCTTACAATCAATGTAAATGCATAATTCGTAGACCAACAACCAATACCTGACAACCTGTGCCAACAATCAATTTCCGTCAAACATAATCCAACAATCAATAATCGCCACGAGGCACACTTGTCAATAGAAAGACAAGTCCGCATTTCAATAACATAAGTCAAGTCCCCTAACAGTGGGACTTATGCAC
>CM067175.1:102159127-102186702 GCA_034093135.1 Erigeron breviscapus
TAATTTTTATTAGTAAGTTAGTTGGAGTAGGATAGATGAGATATCATTGATTCGATTCTTTGTGCTTAGTCGTGTTATTGAGGCTTGTGTATCAGTCAAGTATTGTCAAACATTCCAGTTTTCATTTAAGATTAAAACTGCCTAACCATCTCTTTTCATTTTCATTAATGGTTGAGCTTCTTTTTGATTACTGAAATGTATTTCCATGGATGTACCAAGGTAATTTGTGTTTTTAAGCTTGAGGACAAGCAAAGCTTAAGTGTGGGGGGATTTGATGTGACTTAATTTATACATATTTCCCACATAATTGTTTGGATGTTTTATGGTTGTTTATGGTCGTTTTGTATGAGTTTTCGGTGCTTTATGGTATCTATTAGTGCTTTCAGGTGATAAGCAGGTACAATGGATGAAGAAGATGAAATAAACGACGCAAAGAAGGTTTAATGAAGTTGATGGTCGAGTTGAAGCCAAGCTAAAAAATGGAGAAATATACCAGCTGGCTTAAAAGAATGGGATGTTTTTCTTCTGCCTTTGAAGATAGGGGCATCAAAATACACAATAGGGGACTCTTGAACTGAAAACCAGTCTAATGATGAATTAAAGTAAAGACCCGATATTTGTGTTTTTTGAAGAGCAGAGAAAGCGAACTTCTTTTGAATCAAATCAAAGCATATAAGAAGTGGCTTGGAGAACACCTTTTGGATTTTTTATAATTTGAAAGGCAACTAGTGCTCTTTGAGGAGAAGGGCTTGGGCTTGTTGTCGAACGAGATGGGGGGCTTTTTATACCGATGCTGGCTTAAAAGAATGGTCATGTCATGATACATATTGGTCAAGTTGCACTTACAAAGCAAAAGTCTAGATGGATATAAAGTTAATTGGGCTGTTAATTAATTAATTTGAGCTTAAACAACAAAAGGCCCAAAGGCCTAGCCTTTGTCCACGTGAAAACAAGTAAAGCAGACATATATCATATATTGATTTTGATGATAAAGGAGGAGAATTGGTCGGTGCAAAAGGGAGCCGCATCCCAATTTCACGCACCAACAATTGAAAGGCAGCTGCAATTATATATCATCATTAATTATATTATTATTTTAGGGAGCAGCCGCCAAAGGCAAAGTATTCGTCTTTTGGTTGGTTCGAGCGTACGAAAGCAACAGCAGCAGTTTACCATCGATCTCACATCCATCTATTTGTTTGATCTTTCTTTTTACTTTTATTATTGTTATTCGGTTACACTATTGCAAGACTTATTTACTTTACAAATATTAGTATGGATTCTTTTGTATTAATAATTGTTAGTTATTTATCTTAATGAGTAGGCTAATCACTTTATCATCCATCTTGATGAAGTGAGACAATATGTAAGGATTGCACATTTTTTATAATTCAATGTTGATTTCATTTAACGTTATACCGAGATCTTAGCGTATTTCTCTCTTTAATTTATCTTGGATTGATTGGTGATATATGTGCGACTTTAATGGTAATTATTGATTGCGTATATGTCGTTTTGATTATTTGGGTACAAATAATTGGATCTATAACGGGTACGGTAGATAATCATTCAATGATAATAGGGGGAAATGTGTTAACGGTTGGGTACAATCGATAGGTATAATTGTTATTTCAATAACCAAAACAATTGTTTGATTAGGGAAGTTATAAAAGATGTCTTGGGGTACCGGTCTTTGTAATGAAACTGATTTAAACAAGAGAGTCAAATTATGTCATTAACTTAACGGGTACGGGGTTGGTGCTTGGTTTGAGTCTCGGTTATTTTATCAACTCAATTTGGATTTGAACTTCATTTATGTGCAATCTAAACATGTTTGAGCGAAATCAAGATGGATGCCTTTTAAATTATTGTTTAAACAAATTCTCTTTTCGATTAATCCTTTGGGATTACTAATTATTTACTAACTCTTGCAAAGTGACAATTCGGTCACAAAACCCCTTTTATTAGAACTACTTTATTTCAACAATTGCTTACTTAGTCCTTGTGTTCGACCTGGTCTTACCACTTAGCTATACTATATACGATTGGGTCCACTGCCCGTAAGTGTGTAGTAGTCAGTTTTAGGGTATTTCTTGTTTATAAATTTTAAACTCGATTTCACACATCAGGTAATTCTATATTGTTAAAAGCTATCATCAAATGGATCATAGATTCTGGGGCAAATCAACACATGACTGTTTCTGATAAATATTTGACTGATGTTGTTGATATTTCTGATTTAAAACTTAAAATTGGTCATCCTAATGGTACTTCTGCTATTGTTCAAAAGATAGGTAATTTGGTTCTTAAAAATGGTATTGTGTTATATGATGTATTAGTTGTTCCAGAATATTGTGTAAACTTGATGTCTGTCCATAAATTGTCTAGAGATAATAACTTGTTCATAGGATTTGATCCTGCTAAGTGTTATATTCAGGATTTACATCAAAAGAATCTTCTGGGGACTGGTAGTGAGCAAGGTGGTTTATATGTTTTTGATGATGATGTTTCTAACTGTTCTTCTTCTTTGGTATGTAATTCTGTATCTGCTCCTACTGTGTCTAAACTTTTGTGGCATTTAAGACTTGGACACCCTGCTGATCAAGCTCTTTCTATTTTTGATAAAAAAAAAACTTAACATTCCTAGTGGTTCTGTTGGTCCTTGTGATGTATGTCACAAGGCTAAACAAACTAGACAACCTTTTCCTTTAAGTGAACATAAAACTAAAAGGCTGGGTGATTTGATTCATTTAGATGTTTGGGGACCTTATAAGGTTCAAAGCAAAGAAGGTTTTAAATATTTCTTAACTATTGTGGATGATTTCACTAGGGCTGTGTGGACTTTTATGATGAAAAGTAAACTTGAAGTGTTTTCTCATTTGTCTGCTTTTATTAATCTACTTGAAACTCAATTTGAAACTAAAGTTAAAATTGTTAGAAGTGACAATGGAACTGAGTTTGTAAATAAAAATGTTTTTAATCTGTTCACTTCTAAAGGAATTGTGCATCAAACCTCTATACCTTATACTCCTCAACAAAATGGCATTGTTGAAAGGAAACATAGACACCTTCTTAATGTTGCTAGGTCTCTTATGTTTCAGGGGGGAATTCCTTTGTATCTTTGGAGTGATTGTGTGTTAACTGCTACTTATCTTATTAATAGGACTCCTTCCTCTGTTTTAAAAGGCAAAACTCCTTTTCAATTGGTGTATGGTTCTGAACCTTCTTTAAGTCATCTAAGGGTCTTTGGTTGTTTATGTTTTGCAACAAAATTAAATGTTTCTGATAAATTTGAATCTAGGGCAGAAAAAAGTGTTATGATTGGTTATTCAAATTCAAAGAAAGGTTACAAACTTTTTAGTCTTGAGTCAAAACAGATTTTCTTTTCTAAAGATGTTAATTTCTATGAAAATATATTTCCTTTTACCATGAAAATAAATGAATCTAATTCTAAACAAAGTTCTTTAAATCAATTAAATTTTTTTGATATGTATGATACACCAATTTTGGAGGAGAATGCTAGTCCCAATGATGATGAGGAAGGATTGGAGAAGAATGATTTAGTTGGAGGTGAGCTCTGTCAAGTCTTAGGAAGTCCTTTAAGGTCTACCAGACTTGATGTTGAGCCTGCAACCACTATTCATGAAGATAGTAGCATTAATTCTGAGGGATCCTCTAGCAGTTCTTCTGAGTATCATATTGACAACCTTTTTCTAAATGTAAATGATTCTGAACCTGAGATTGATGATCTTAGAAGATCAAATAGAAATTCTAATCTTCCTAATAGACTAAAAGATTTTCAGTTAGAAGGAAAAGTAAAGTATCCTTTAAAAAAGGTTGTCAATTATGCTAATCTGTCTCATGATCTTTACTGTTATGCTACTTCTTTGAATAAAAGTTATGAACCTTCCTCTTTTAATGAAGCTAGTAAAGATAATAATTGGGTTAATGCCATGAATGAGGAAATGGAAGCTTTACTTAGAAATAATACTTGGACTTTGACTACTTTACCTTCAAATAGAGAACCCATAGGCTGCAAATGGATTTATAAAATAAAGTATAAGTCTAATGGGGAAATAGAAAGATATAAAGAAACGCTTGTTGCTAAAGGATATAGTCAAAAGGCTGGGATTGATTTTGATGAAACTTTTTCACCTGTGGTTAAAATGGTTACTGTTAGATTTTATTAACTGTTGTTTCATAACTGGTCTCTTTATCAATTAGATGTCAATAATGCATTTTTATATGGTGACTTAAATGAAGAAGTATATATGCAACTTCCTCCTGGATATTTTCATAAAGACAGTAATTTGGTTTGCAAATTGAATAAGTCTTTATATGGTTTGAAACAAGCTCCTAGACAATGGAATTATAAGTTATGTTGTGCTTTACTTGAGTATGGTTTTGAACAAAGCAAATCTGATTATTCTCTATTTACTAAGAAAGACAAAAATGTGTTTGTTGCTATGCTTGTTTATGTTGATGATATAGTCTTGACTGGTAATAGTCAAGAAGAAATTGACAAGGTAAAACTGTTTATGAATTCCAAGTTTAAAATTAAGGATTTAGGCAAACTAAAGTATTTTCTAGGTATAGAAGTTCTTGAAAATGATTCTGGTTTGTGTTTGTCACAAAGGAAGTATTGTCTTGAAGTGTTAAATGATTTTGGACTCTTAGGGTGTAAACCTGTTCATACACATTTTGAGATGAATTTGACTTTAAAACCTGATGGTTCTAAGAAACTTGATAACATCACTGTCTATCAGAAACTGATAGGAAAGTTAATCTATTTAACTCTAACAAGACCTGATATTAGTTATGCTGTTCAATGCTTGTCTCAATTTATGCATGCTCCTACTCAAGATCATCTTAATGCTGGTTTAAGAGTTTTAAGGTATCTCAAGCAAGCTCCAGGTAAAGGTTTATTTGTACAGAAATCTGATAGTCTTAATTTGACTGGTTTTGTTGACTCTGATTGGGCAAGGTGTTTGACCACAAGAAGGTCAATTACTGGATTTTCAGTTTTTCTGGGTAATACTTTGGTATCTTGGAAAAGTAAGAAACAAAACACAATTGCCAAGTCCTCTGCAGAAGCAGAATATAGGGCATTGGCAAGTGTGACTTGTGAAAGTATTTGGCTTTTGAACCTTTTAAGTGATATTGGGATTAAGACTGAAATTCCTGTTAATTTATTTTGTGATAGCAAATCTGCTTTGCAAATTGCTGCAAATCCAGTTTTCCATGAAAGAACAAAGCATTTTGAAATTGATCTTTTCTTTGTTAGAGAGAAAATTTGTGCAGGAATTATTAAAACTAATAAGATTCAGTCTGAACTTAATGTAGCTGATATTTTGACAAAAGGTTTAGGTTCAAAGCAACATTCTTTTTTATGTTCTAAACTTGGGTTAATTGACATGTTTAAGTAAATGGTTTTGAGGGGGGATGTTAAGTAATACAAAACCATTTCTTATTATGATTATTTTTATGTAGGATTATGGATTAAAGGTGTTAAAATAAAGTATGGGGACTGAAGTTGTACAAGTGCAAAGATTCCTGTTTTGGACTTAAAGTGATCAAGCCTAGAAGATTAAGGTTGAAGCCGTAAATATGAGTTATTATAATCCTTTCTCTTATTAGTTAATGAGAGATTTCATTCATTCAGTTTAATCGATCGATATTATTTTCTCTCTGTATTTTTAAATATGATATATATATATATATCATATCGATATATATATATAATCTGTTATATAATCATTCATCTGATGATTATAATGTTCTAAATCTGTAATAATAACTTCTATTAATCTCTAAACATTCATAATAATTTCCTTCATAGATTCTGTTCTTGTTGATTATATTGAAATCTGGGTTTAGATTGTTGATTTTGACTAAACCCCATGACTAAATAGTCACTAATATCCTTCAACATGACACTCATTTAGTTGATACATGAAAATAGAAGAATCCATTTTTTTTCTTTCCAAGGTACAAAAAGGTTACAAAACTCGTTAGGGAATCGTACGTCGGTTTGATTAGGGATTTAGGAGTATTGGGTTTTGGAGGAAGTACTTGGTGGGTCAAGTGGGCCAAAACAAAGAGTACTCGCATAATCGTCCGCTCTGGTCGCCTCGCGCCCTACCAACCACCTTTATAACATATGTGTCTAATTATATATATATAACATAGTAGAAAAATAAAACAAGTAAAACAAATAAAACAATAGGTTTTTCTTCACTGAAAATCACCGTGCATCATGAAAATCATCGTGCATCAATTGCTTCGTGAATCTTCGTGCATCAATTTAATCATGATCTAAGGGTCAAGATCTTGTCCTATTTTTTTTACTTTAATACTTGTTTTACAATACCCAACCCATATATATATATATATTGAAAGTGAATGTCTATCATGTACCAAGCTTAGGTATAAACCCCTCACATATCAATTTTTTAATATTTGTTGAAAATAAATAAATCACATGCCCCCCATGAATTTTATGGTTTAAAAATTGGCATATGAGGGGTTCTATACCCAAGCTTAGGTACAAGATAGCCACATATTCCCTTCTCTCTATATATATATAAAACTCATCATATAGTGGTGTTGAATATGTCCGGTTAATTGGGTTTCATAATTATATCTCAGAACCAACGTGAAGAATAACATCGGGTTTATTTGGGTTCACATTGCGGGGGTAGCCGGGTAGGGTTGGGTTATGGATATACGAAGGGGGGGGTTTTCCCAACAGTCAGCTTGAATGAATGCCTGTTGTGTCTGAAACATACCTTAATTAAGAAAAATTTTATTTTTAAATCAATACATATAACATAGCGTTGCGCAAATGTGTTGAACAAATTATTTTCTTTCTTTAGTTATTTTGATCTATCAATGAATGTATAATATATATATATATATAATATTATAAGGTTTTAGATAAAATAAAACAAGTATCAAAATAATACAAATAAAACAATAGGTTTTTCTTTACTGAAAATCACCGTGCATCATAAAAATCATCGTGCATCAATTGCTTCGTGAATCTTCGTGCATCAATTTAATCATGATCTAAGGGTCAAGATCTTGTCTTATTTGTTTTACTTTAATACTTGTTTTACAATACCCAACCCCTATATATATATATATATATGGAAAAAGTGAATATATGGCTATCATGTACCCAAGCTTAGGTATAGATCCCCTCACATATCAATTTTTTAATATTTGTTGCAAAATAAATAAATCACATGGCCCCCATGAATTTTATGGTTAAAATTGCATGTGAGAGGATTCTATACCCAAGCTTGGTACATGATAGCCACATATTTACTTTTTTCTATATATTATAGATATGTATCAAAGTTATTTTAGGTTAATTGGGTTCATAGTTATATCCATAAACCAAAGTGAATAATGAACGGGTTATTTTGGGTCACATTGCAGGGGTAGCCTGGTAGGGTTGGGTTCTGGGATCATACGAGTCAACACTTCAGCTTGCGAGATATGAAAAATGCCATTGTTTGTGTCTGAAACATTATAACACTTAATTAAGAAAAATGTTTATTTTTAATCAAGTACATAGTAAGCATAGCGTTGTCTGGCGCAAACTGTGGTGGAACATAATATATGTTTTCGTTATTAATTATTTTTATATTACATGATAATATATATATATATATATATATATATAGGTTTTAGATAAAATAAAACAAGTATTAAATAAAACAATAGGTTTTTCTTCACTGAAGATCACCGTGCATCATGAAAATCATCGTGCATCAATTGCTTCGTGAATCTTCGTGCATCAATTTAACCATGATCTAAGGTCAAGATCTTGTCCTATTTGTTTTACTTTAATACTTGTTTTACAATACCCAACCCCTATATATATATATAATATGATGCTATGTGGTATCATATACACATCAATTAGATAAATAGAAAACCCCCCCCCCTCACAATATCATTTTTATAATTTTGTTACACCCACCAAAAAATATAAATCACGTGTCTCTATGCATTTATATGGTGTAAAAATTGGCATTGAAGTAATTCTATACCTAATGCTTTGGTACAAATAGCCACTATTCCCCTTCTCTTCTATATATATATCTATAATACAGTGGTGTTGATATGTCAGGTTAATTGGGTTCATAGTTTATCCATAAACCAAGTGGAATAATGAACGGGTTATTTGGGTTCACATTGTCAGGGTAGCCGGGTAGGGTTTGGTTTATAGGATAACGAGTCAACCAGTCGCTGATGAAATGCCATGTTGTGTCCGAACATATAACACTTAATTAAAAAAAATGTTTATTTTTAAATCAATACAGTAGTACATAGCGTTTTGCGCATGTGGTGGAACAAATAGATTTTTTTAGTTATTTTGATCTATCAATAATGATTTTATATAAAAAATGATTTTTACGGTTCGCATGATTTTTAACGGTAATTGACAAGAGGGATCCCTAATTATTTTTATGGTCGCGGTTTCGAACTCAGTAAAGAATCCCAAATTAACTTCCATCAGTAGTTACAACACATAGGAATTAAAGGACCTATTCTAGCTAGAGAACGTGATTAATTATTGACATTTGTTTTTACACATGGGCTAACCTAACAAACCTAAAAGACTAGTCGATCGGGAGTGGAGGACGGTGGACTTACGTAACCCAGTTTAGTATATATTCATGCCTTGTGATGAAATATATTTTCCAGATTTAATTTTGGCTTCATCGAAAATGTAAGATTTTTGTAGACAATTGTCTAATACAATCTCAAGAGTTATTGTATAGAATAAAATGATTTATGGAGGTGAGAGTCAAAAATAAGTGGTTGAAATTTGAGGAAAGAGAGAAAAATAAATGGTTGAGATTTAAAGGTATTATAGGTATATTAAGCAGAGATATTTAAATTAGTGAATAAAAAAGGGGTAATTTAGGTAATTCAATTACTTAATTGAGATTTAAAAAAGGGCAAAATGCTTTATAAGATAATACTCCCTCCGTCCCATATTAAGTGTCATAGTTTGACTTTTTGAGTCTTTTTCTTTCAATTTTGACCGTAAATATTTTTGTTTGTGTTATATAAAACTTGATATAACATATATGAATTGATTGAGTTTTAAATGTACTTTTCATTGATATAACTTTCATCAACTAATATATAACACAAACAAAGATATTTACGGTCAAAGTCGGAAGAAAAAGACTTGACCGGTCAAAATAAGACAATTAAAATGGGACGGAGGGAGTATTATATATGGAAAAGAAAGAGTGGAGAGCAATTTTCACCAATGCCATATTTAGCATCTTTTTTCAATTGCGGATTATGGGTGTTGTACGGAATGCCATTTGTGCACCCGCATAGTATGCTTGTGGTCACTACAAATGGAGCTGGTTTTGCCATCGAGTTAGTCTACCTACTAGTATTTCTTACTTATTCAGACTCGAGAAAGAGGTTAAGGGTTGCGTTGATTTGGTTGCTCGAGATTATAGTCTTCGTTGGATTGACCCTTTTGGTGCTAATCTTGGTGCACAAGACACAAACACGATCAACTATTGTTGGGAGCTTTGGTGTCGCGGCCAATATCCTTATGTATGCTTCACCATTATCCGTCATGGTATGTATGTCATATATAAACATACGGATACATATAAAATAGCAACAATAATTAAGACGTGTTAGATAATAATGTTTGGAAAATTAGGTTTTCAAAAATTTAGTTATTGAGATCCAGGGTTCATGATTTTGCAATCATACAGTACATGCCTAATAAATTTCGGCAACCATTTACATGGTGTACGTACAAACTAATTACTCACATTTTGGGTAAACCTTAATATTAAAAACACATCTTCTAATTTATCACATTTTGGTAAACCTTAAAGTATTTCGATTTCTATCACTATATTACATACTCCTAAAACAAAACAGAAAAAAAAACTACTTTTAAACAAAAGCAATCTGTTAGTATATGATCACGTAAAAATGAACGTATGTCCGGAAAGTATTTAAGCCTACGGGGTCACACGCGTTGACACTTAGATATCCGGTAATATGTATATATTGTATCTACATATTTATAATCACCAAATTGAGAGAAATGATAATTGGACATTATTAACTAGATATGTTAATTAAATTATTTATTAATTAATAAATATGAATTATTAATTATTAAATATTAATTAATAATTAATGTAATTATTAATTAAACCCTAGTCCAAGTCAAAAGATGTTAGCTTGAAGGTTAAGTTATTAGAGATATATTTATACCCTATATATATCCTAATAATAAAACCCTAACATATAATATAACAAAATATCTATTCGTTAGCTTCTCTCATTCGGAAAAACAAAACCCGAAAACACAAAGCCCGAAATTGATTACAATTCTAAAACCAAAAACCATATTATATTACATACTTAATATAATAACTTATTTGGTGGAGTTTTAGTTTCGGCAGAACATTTAATTCGTGTTTCTAGATTGTATCCGAAAAACAACATTAAAGGCAAGCTAGGAGCTTTGGTCTTTGGTGATTCAAGATCTAGCAATCTTCGGGTATTGTTTGACGTGTCGTGTGTGCGATCGTAGAGAGGTTTTATTTTAAACCTTATTATAAAGTTTCTTACTTTATCATCTACAATTAAAGGTACATGTTTTCTTCTTTGGTTAATTAATTAGTTGCATAGTTTAAATCTTCCGCTGCGTGCTTTGTGATTTAATTTGATAATTTGTTATATAACCCAACAGTGGTATCACGAGCCTACTATGTGATGATTAATTACCAAAAAGATCAAAATTTGAAGGGGGGTTAGGGTTCATGAGGATCGAAATTTATATATAAATTTTAGATTAATTTTTGTTATTTTATAATGGTTAATATTAAATTAAATGGAAACAAAATTAATTTTATTTATTTATATATGTTTCGAAATCAGATCTAAATTAAAAAAAAAAAAGTTTTTTTTAAAACCCTAATTCCAAGTTTTGATCTTTAAGCATTATTATGTGATAATTGCATGCGTTTATGGTGTACTTTTAATTATTTAATTGTTAAATAGAAGTAAAAATCATGAATTTTTCATGCAAATTATTCATGATTATTACGTTTAACACCCCAAAGATTTTAAGGTAAAAGAAATTAACCCCTTTTTATAGTTTTGACATTAAATTAATTTCCTAGTATTTGTTTTGAGATAAGGGGTTAGTTTAGTTGGAACTTTAGTGGCTAGCGGGTATTATACCCATAAAAATTGAAAGGAAACGTGGCAAAGGGGGAGGGTGTCCAGCCAAGTTCAAAGTGATGATTCATAACTCACTAAACCTTATTTCCCTCAAACCTCTCAATTCTTCCATTTCCTTCAAACACATCAAAAGGATTGCAGGCAATTCACCCCCTAAATCAATTTAATCAATTCAATCAAATAATAAGCAAAGTGAGGGCTTGTGGTGGTTTAGTGGGGGCCGAAATTATCAAGAAAGAAAGGAAGAAAATCTGGAAATTTCAATTTGTGTTGTTGTTCTTTGAGGTAAGGTTTCTCCAAATTATTTAATTACAAAATTAGGGTTCTTGGCTAGTAAAAATTGGGAATTTGGTATTTTGGGGATTTAAGATGAAGAACCCTAATGGAATTATAAGGAGAAACATGGGGTCATGCATTTGAGATTTTATAATAAAACCCTATTGTGATAAATCTTATGTTTTGGGTGCTTGGCTAAGTTTGAGTTATGAAATTATTTTGGAAATTTGTTAAATTGATTATGAAGCCAAACACCATGATAATAGAATGCATGATGAATTCAAGTAGATGTTTGTGAAAGAGTTGAGTTTATAGAACTCATAGATATATATATTGTATTATGTATAGGTGGTGAAGACCATTTAGTTGAGCCTATAGCCATAGAATCGATTAGCCAAGTTCAAGGTGAGTGTGTATGCATATAATCATGTTCTTGTTATTTGGGGTCATAGGTGGGTAAATTCCTATGATCCATTTGATTGTAGAGCTAGTAGGTGGGTAAATTCCTACTAGCATATTTGTTATTAGGGTTAGTAGGTGGGTAAATTCCTATCATCCATTTGTGATTATAGCTAGTAGGTGGGTAAATTCCTACTAGCATATTTGTTATTAGGGTTAGTAGGTGGGTAAATTCCTACTAGCATATTTGTTATTAGGGTTAGTAGGTGGGTAAATTCCTACTAGCATGTTTCCATGGCCATGTGAAAGTGAAATTATGTCATGATTGACTTTGCTATCGTTGGATAGGCTATATGTGGTGCTTGAGGCACATTGCTTGGTAACTTGATTATGATTATATGTATATGCATTCACTAAGCGTTGCTTATGTTTTAGTTGTTTAAATCTTTTATAGGAGTTGGTAGTAGCAAAGGTAAAGAAGTGAGCAAGTGAAGTGATTTGGAAGCTTTGAGCCAATTTGAAGGTTGGCACTTTGGGTAATTTGGATAGATAATCCCCTTTGACTACTATGGCTCTTGGTACATGTTGGTGTTGTTTGAACAAGTTCATTTGGTTGTATAATCTGTAGAAATGTAAAGTTTTTGGGTCACTTGGTTGTTTTTGGTCATAACTTGGTAACTAGGTCGTTTTTAGGTCAAACGACCCGTTTGATGACACTTATCGCTTTTGGTTCAAAACTATGGTTGTAAGTATTACATTTTGTGTCCATTACTGTTTTGAAGCTTGAAATGTTCTGATTTGGAGTTTGGTTAAAGTTGGTTTGAGTTGTAAGAAGTTAAATGGGTTAAAAATGCTTAAGGTTGCACTGCACAGAGTACGGACGCTCCCACGGATCGTCCGTGGATCGTCCGTCGTTGGTTCTGTTCAGATACTTTTCTTTTTTGGAATCGCCAGCTCACGGACGCTCCCACGGATCGTCCGTGCTGCGTCCGTGAACCTTCTGTTCAGATTTTACACTTTGTTTACAAGTCAAGTTCCAATGGTCCAAATGGTCTGATTTTGATAAGATATGACTTATACTTCATCTTAAGCTTAACCATTTCATCAAAGTTCGCAATCGAAGATTTTGTTTTCACGGACGCTCTCACGGACTCTCGAGCGTCCGTCCGTCAAAAAAAAAAAAATTATAACTTTTGAATCATTTTACCTTATGAGTTTTGGTCGTTACATTTTTGGTATCAGAGCCATGGTTCAAGGGATTTAGGTATTCGATCTTTACAAGTAGGATGCCTAGACTTGAACCATAGGATTGACTTTGACCTTAGGATTTGGGTGTTCACGTTTGAAAGTGGAAGTGGTTAGTAAGATTGATTTAAAATGAAATAGTTTATGAGCATAATAGAGCCGGCCTATTACTGGTCATAAGCTATTACGTTCTAAATCAAACTTACTAAATATGGAAACGATCGAATGTGGGTGTTTGGGGTATTAGAGATAAATTAGTGTATTGAGTGTTTATTTATAAGTTGTTAAATTTGTAGTATGGAATCATTCCAAGACGAAGACGGATCAACTCGGAATAGGGATAAAATTATAGAGAATGTAGAATCGTCAGAACGAGAAGACCTTTCCGGTGATTTTATAAGTGAACAAATAGGCAAGGCATTAGAGAACTTCTCTCCGTTTATCGTCAAGAAGTTGAATGAGACTCTAGAAGGGGCAATGAGTGAAGCCATTGCTAACAAAATTAGGGAGGAAGTAGCTTTGTCGGTACAAGAAGAGTTCGATAAGCGTTTTCCTAAAGACAAAGTACCGGAAACACAAACAAATGAGAATCCTCCAAAGAACACCAATGAAAAACCTTATGATCTCAAAAATTTCACCATTGCAAGTCCTCCTACATACAATGGAGACCCCGATCCCATTGTAAGCACCAAGTGGGTGTATGAGATTGAAGGAGCTTTCCGCATTACCAAGACTCCAATTGAAGACAAAACGTTGTATGGGTCAAGCATGTTGAGAGACCGGGCTAAGTTATGGTGGGACAGCTTAATTGTGACAAAGGGTGAAGGAGTGATGAGTATGGAGTGGGCAGATTTTAAAGCGGCTTTCTTCAAAGAATTTCGATCCGAGTCCGATGTGACTAAACTTAGAAGTGATTTCATGAATGAATCTCAAGGTTCGATGAATGTAAATGAATTTCGTGTGCGGTTTCTTGACAAAGCACAGTTTTGTCCCGAGTATTTGAAAGATGATAAGTTGTTGAAGGAACACTTCTATCGGAAACTCCGCAAGAATATTCGAGAGAAGATCACTCTTCTCCAAATTGAATCTTTCAATCAATTGATTGATGTGGCAAGGTGGCATGAGGTGGAACAAGGCATGCCGGATGAAGACTCCTCCAAAAGGAAAGCGGAGCAAATTGATTCACCAAACAAGAAGTTCCGGCCAAGTGGAAGCTCGGAAATAATACATTTAGGAGAAACGCCCCCACTTGTAACAAATGTGGGAAACATCATTTCGGAGTTTGTCCTTCATCTCCCAAGAAAGGGTGCTTCAATTGTGGCCAACCGGGTCACATTAGTCGTGATTGCAAGTTCTCTCCAAACAAGCCTACTGTGTGCTTTAAATGCTTTAAGGAGGGGCATATGAGAAGTGATTGCCCATTGTTGACAAATGAAGAAAGGCAAGCGGAAGTAAGAAAAATGAATGAGAGAAGGATGGTGAGACAAGTAGGAACTCCTAAAGGGAGATCTTTCCAACTCTCGGTGGTGGAAGCTAAGGAATCAACCGATGTTGTGTCAGGTACTTTTCTAGTCCATGACACTCCCGCTAAAGTTCTATTTGATTCCGGGGCAAACCGTTCCTTTGTAGCTACTCGATTCACTAAATGTATTCCCCTACAAGTATCTTTGCTTAAACCTCCGTTATTAGTGGAAGTAGCGGGTGATCAAACTTATGTAATTAAAAATGTGTATTTAGATTGTAGCTTGACATAAATTTTGAAAATTTTAAAGCCAATCTTATACCTATGGGTTTGGGTGAATTTGATGTGATTTTGGGCATGGATTGGCTCGGTAGACATAGGGCGAGTATTTGTTGTGGTGATAAAAGTGTTCGACTCAAAACTCCAAGTGGCAAGGATATGGTGGTTTTTGGGGAAAGAAATCAAGACTCGTTACCGTTGTGTACTTATGCTCGAGCTCGCCGACTTATTTCCCGTGGATGCAAAGCTTTTCTTGCTCATGTTCTTGATTCCGATAAGGAACCTAAATCAATTTCTGAAATTCCGATTGTTAATGAATTTGTTGATGTTTTCCCCGATGACCTACCGGGTCTTCCTCCTGATAGACAAGTAGATTTCAAGATTGATCTCATTCCGGGTGCTACACCCATCGCTAAAGCTCCATATCGTCTTGCTCCAACTGAAATGCGAGAAATGATGGAACAACTCCAAGAACTTCTTGATAAGGGCTTTATACGTCCAAGTAGTTCTCCTTGGGGTGCTCCTGTACTGTTTGTTAAAAAGAAGGATGGTAGTTTGCGGATGTGCATTGACTATCGTGAACTTAACAAAGTCACCATCAAGAATAGATATCCATTACCTCGAATTGACGATCTTTTCGATCAACTTCAAGGAGCATCGTATTTTTCGAAGATGGATCTTCGTTCGGGTTATCACCAGCTGAAGATTTGTGAAGGAGACATTCCAAAAACCGCGTTCAGGACCCGTTATGGTCATTATGAATTTTTGGTCATGCCTTTTGGGTTGACAAACGCTCCTGCAGCCTTCATGGATCTTATGAATCGTGTATGTCGTCCTTTTCTTGATAAATCTGTTATTGTTTTCATTGATGACATTTTGATCTATTCGAAGTGTCAGTCCGATCATGAGAAACACCTTCGTGAAGTTCTTGAAACCCTTCGCCGAGAGAAGTTGTATGCCAAGTTTTCTAAATGCGAATTTTGGTTACGTGAAGTCCAATTCCTTGGACATGTTGTCAATAAAGATGGAATTAAAGTAGATCCTGCAAAGATTAGTGCAATCACGAAATGGGAACCTCCCAAATCCCCGACAGAAATTCGTAGTTTTCTTGGTTTAGCGGGTTATTACCGCCGCTTTATTCAAGATTTTTCCAAGTTGGCCTCGCCTCTTACTAAATTGACCCGAAAGAACGAGAAGTTTGAATGGAAGAATGAACAAGAGAATGCCTTCCAAACTTTAAAAGAGAAGTTGAGTCAAGCACCCGTTCTGACCTTACCAGATGGAGTTGAAGACTTCTCGGTATATTGTGATGCATCTTTTAATGGTCTTGGTTGTGTCCTTATGCAAAAGGGGCGAGTCATCGCTTATGCATCAAGACAACTAAAACCTCATGAGAAGTCTTATCCTGTTCATGATTTAGAACTTGCTGCGGTTGTTTTTGCTTTGAAGATTTGGCGTCATTATCTCTATGGTGTTAAATTTACCATTTATTCCGATCATAAGAGTCTTAAATACTTCTTTGAGCAACGAGACCATCCTCAAACGGATGGGCAAAGTGAGCGAACCATCCAAACGTTGGAAGACATGCTACGTGCATGCATTATTGATTTTGGAGGACCATGGGACGCGTATTTGCCTTTGGCGGAATTCTCTTATAATAACAGTTACCATTCTAGCATTAAGATGCCTCCATATGAAATGCTTTATGGTAGGAAGTGTCGAACTCCCATTTGTTGGGGAGAAGTGGGTCAACGAGAAATAGGAGGGACCGACATTGTCCTTAAGACTACTCAAAAGATAGATGAAATTCGTGAGAGACTCAAAGCGGCTCAAGATAGGCAAAAGTCGTATGCCGATGTTAGAAGAAGACCCATTGAGTTCATGGTTGGTGACCGGGTTATGTTAAAGGTATCTCCATGGAAGGGTTTGCTGCGATTTCGCAAACGTGGAAAGTTGAGTCCACGGTTTATTGGCCCGTTTCGGATTTCAGCCTGTGTTGGCAAGGTAGCGTATCAATTGGAGTTACCCGAAGAGTTATCTAGAATTCATAACACTTTTCATGTATCTCAACTCCGAAAATGTCTTGTTGATGATGCAACATGTGTTCCATTGAATGAAATCGAATTAGACAAGAAGTTGACTTATGTCGAAGAACCGGTTGCTATTGTTGAAGAAGAGTTGAGAAAGATAAACAATAAGACGGTACGAACTTTCAAGGTACAATGGGAGCACCAAAGGAACTCGGAGTATACTTGGGAAACCGAGCATGATATGTTGGTGTACTACCCGTCTTTGCATATGGCTTGGATCACGGGGACGTGATCGATTTTGAGTGGGGGAGATTTGTAACACCCCAATATTTTAAGGTAAAAGAAAATTTACCCTTTTTATAGTTTTGACATTAAATTAATTTCCTAGTATTTTGTTTTGAGATAAGGGGTTAGTTTAGTTGGAACTTTAGTGGCTAGCGGATATTATACCCATAAAAATTGAAAGGAAACGTGGCAAAGGGGGAGGGTGTCCAGCCAAGTTCAAAGTGATGATTCATAACTCACTAAACCTTATTTCCCTCAAACCTCTCAATTCTTCCATTTCCTTCAAACACATCAAAAGGATTGCAGGCAATTCACCCCCTAAATCAATTTAATCAATTCAATCAAATAATAAGCAAAGTGAGGGCTTGTGGTGGTTTAGTGGGGCCGAAATTATCAAGGAAGAAAGGAAGAAAATCTGGAAATTTCAATTGTGTTGTTGTTCTTTGAGGTAAGGTTTCTCCAAATCATTTAATTGCAAATTTTAGGGTTCTTGATATGAAAATTGGGGAATTTGGTATTTTGGGGATTTAAGATGAAGAACCCTAATGGAATTACAAGGAGAATCATGGGGTCATGCATTTGAGATTTTATAATAAAACCCCATTGTGATAAATCTTATGTTTTGGGTGTTTGGCTAAGTTTGAGTTATGAAGTTGATTATGGAATTTTGCTAAAATGTTTTGAAGCCAAACACCATGATAATAGAATGCATGATGAATTCAAGTAGATGTTTGTGAAAGAGTTGAGTTTATGGAACTCATAGATATATATATTGTATTATGTATAGGTGATGAAGACCATTTAGTTGAGCCTATAGCCATAGAATCGATTAGCCAAGTTCAAGGTGAGTGTGTATGCATATAATCATGTTCTTGTTATTTGGGGTCATAGGTGGGTAAATTCCTATGATCCATTTGATTGTAGAGCTAGTAGGTGGGTAAATTCCTACTAGCCACTTGTGATTTAGGGTTAGTAGGTGGGTAAATTCCTACTAATCCATTTGTGATTATAGCTAGTAGGTGGGTAAATTCCTACTAGCATATTTGTTATTAGGGTTAGTAGGTGGGTAAATTCCTACTAATCCATTTGTGATTATAGCTAGTAGGTGGGTAAATTCCTACTAGCATGTTTCCATGGCCATGTGAAAGTGAAATTATGTTATGATTGAATTTGCTATCATTGGATAGGCTATATGTGGTGCTTGAGGCACATTGCTTGGTAACTTGATTATGATTATATGTATATGCATTCACTAAGCGTTGCTTATGTTTTAGTTGTTTAAATCTTTTATAGGAGTTGGTAGTAGCAAAGGTAAAGAAGTGAGCAAGTGAAGTGATTTGGAAGCTTTGAGCCAATTTGAAGGTTGGCACTTTGGGTAATTTGGATAGATAATCCCCTTTGACTACTATGGCTCTTGGTACATGTTGGTGTTGTTTGAACAAGTTCATTTGGTTGTATAATATGTAGAAAAGTAAAGTTTTGGGGTCACTTGGTTGTTTTTGGTCATAACTTGGTAACTAGGTCGTTTTTAGGTCAAACGACCCGTTTGATGACACTTATCGCTTTTGGTTCAAAACTATGGTTGTAAGTATTACATTTTGTGTCCATTACTGTTTTGAAGCTTGAAATGTTCTGATTTGGAGTTTGGTTAAAGTTGGTTTGAGTTGTAAGAAGTTAAATGGGTTAAAAATGCTTAAGGTTGCACTGCACAGAGTACGGACGCTCCCACGGATCGTCCGTGGATCGTCCGTCGTTGGTTCTGTTCAGATACTTTTCTTTTTGGAATCGCCAGCTCACGGACGCTCCCACGGATCGTCCGTGCTGCGTCCGTGAACCTTCTGTTCAGATTTTACACTTTGTTTACAAGTCAAGTTCCAATGGTCCAAATGGTCTGATTTTGATAAGATATGACTTATACTTCATCTTAAGCTTAACCATTTCATCAAAGTTCGCAATCGAAGATTTTGTTTTCACGGACGCTCTCACGGACTCTCGAGCGTCCGTCCGTCAAAAAAAAAAAAATTATAACTTTTGAATCATTTTACCTTATGAGTTTTGGTCGTTACAATTACTTAGATATATTGATATGAAATCTTGATCATTAGGGTTAATTATGCTAGATAATTGAATAACTAATTGTGTGACAATGTGATTATGTTTTGTGAAAGTTCCTGTTTGACACCAGTTCACTAAAAAAATCATAACTTATCAACCGTAAGGAGTTGGAAGCCGAATTCTTTACAGTAGGTGCTTGACTCATAGGGCTACAACTTTTGTGTTTTGTGCTAAGCCCAGTTCGGCCTTATTCAGGGCCAGATTTGGTCGTGAAGCTGCTGGATTTTCCAGATCAGCATCTTCTATTTATGGTAGATAAATTTGTTATAGATATTTTGGCTTACGCAATCAAGGCAACTTGATGCATGTGGTCTCTTTCCATATGAAAGAGGAGCCAATCTTATACCATAGTGACCAAAATTAGGTTGATTACCTTAATTGTTAAGTTGTTAATTTAGTAAGTATAATTTTGCCTTTTATGAAAATTGTGTGCAAAATTGTTTTTGGAAAAATAAACTTGACTAATAACTATCGAAATAAGATTTTGTTTATAAAATTTGTGCCCTAAAAATCAAAGGATACACCGGCTCACCCATTTGAACAAACTCTAAGAGAGGTATAAGTCGGAGTGCGTTAGCCTCCTAAAAGGGCGGGTTTTTAATTGCGTTCAACGCAAACCTTTGCCCTTGCGCTTCTTTGTGCGTTCAAATGGAGCTACCGAGCTCTTTTGTATTTAAAGGCAAAAAATGAGTTTTATAAACATATTATGTTTAGAAGATATGCATGAATCTTCAAACATAACTTTTTGATCACACATCAAATTGATTGACCCAATAAACTTAAGTCATTTGCCATCCAACTTGAAAAGGACACTTGTGGCTGTTGTTTTACTCACTGGTACACAGTGGTGAAATGGCAGTTGCATGGCAAATCCCACTCACTGGTACACAGTGGTGGACAAATTTACGCGTTCTTGGTTGGACGACTTAAAGCGAGTTAAGCGGTGAGACCTTGACCCGTGGCAAAAGATGGGACAAAACATGACTACAAATCACTTGATGAATCAAGTGTAATTTGTAGGTCCCATTCTTACTAGGAATTGCACATGTAATGCAATTACTGCTCGTCACTTACCTTTTGTGTACAATCATTTCTAGCAGATCAACTGATGAAATGATTGTATGTCAATTGGATCCTAGCCTTAATGAAATTAATTGTTTATTTGATAAACATTGGGTAATTGATTTCTTAAGGATTTATTATCGAAAATACTGATTTTTGAACTTAATCTGTTTTGTAGATGGAAATGAATCCTTCCACAAACACCAATGCTTTTCGGCAAATGTTTGAAAGAGAAAAGCTTAATGGATCAAATTTCAATGACTGGTATCGTCAACTGAGAATTGTTCTAAGAGTTGAGGAACGCATGGATGTCATTGAAAGGCAATGGCCAACCGAACCAAGTGCTGAATCCACAGCAGCTGAAAAACCTGAATATAGGATTCAGTACACTAGATTCAATGAAGTTTGTTGTTTGATGCTTGCGAGCATGTCTCCCGAGCTTCAAAAACAATTCGAGCTCTACACTCCATATGATATGATCACAGAACTTAAATCCTTGTATGAAAAACAAGCTGGAGTGGAACTGTTCGACTTAGTCGTGGAACTCCATGACATGAAACTTGAATCTGGAAAATCGGTTAGCAGTCATGTGCTCAAGATGAAGAGCATTTTTGACAAATTGGATTCGATGGAGTACGCTTATCATAAAGAGGTAAAAGTTGGCATGATTCTCAAATCCCTTACGAAGGAATATGAGGGTTTTGTGCAAAACTATACCATGCACTCTATGAAAAAAAAGCGTCAATGAACTTCATGCTATGCTCATTGAATATGAGAAGACGATTCCAAAGAAGGCCAATGACCCAAATGTTCTTATGATAAGAGGGGGTCGGATCCAGAAAGCTAAGAAATCGCACCAAGCTAAAGGCAAGTTTGATGGTAAAGGCAAGGGTAAGCAAGCTGCTTATGCTCCCAAACCAAAGAAAACCCCTCCGGCTAAGAAAGAGCATCCGGCTAAAGACCAGACCTGTCATCATTGTAATGAAGTCGGGCACTGGAAGAGGAACTGTCCCAAGTATCTTGCCGAGTTGAATGTGAAGAAGAAGCAAGCTAGCGTTGCTAGTACTTCAGGTATCTTCACTATTGAATTATTTTCCTTTACTAAGCGTAAATCATGGGTTTATGACACTGGCTATGGAACTCATATCTGTAATGAATTACATGCACTTAGGAAAAGGAGGAAGCTGAAGCCCGGAGCTTTGCAGCTGTTCGTGGGCAATGGTCTACCAGCACCTGTTGAAGCTATTGGAGAATATCATTTAGTTCTTCCTTCCGGTTTAATTATTGTTTTAGACAATTGTCATTATGCACCATCTATTACTAGAGGTGTAGTTTCAGTTTCTTTGTTGAAAGACAACGAATTCATTAATGTTTTTAATGATTATGGTATTTCAGTTTCTAAAAATAATGTTCATTATTTTGATGCTATTGCTTGTGATGGTATTTATGAAATTGATATGCGTGGTTGTGATTCAAATAATTCAATGTATAATGTTAGCAAAAGAGCCAAGACTAACTTGGACTCTACTTATCTGTGGCACTGTCGTCTTGGACATATTGGCAAAAATCGCATTGAAAGACTTCAACGTGAAGGGATTTTACAATTAAATGATGAATCATTTGATAAATGCGAGTCATGTGTTTCTGGCAAAATGACAAGAAAACCTTTTCTGAATAAACCAGAGAGGGCTAAAGATCTTCTTGGACTCATTCATACCGATGTTTGCGGCCCATTTAGACATGTGTCAAGAAAAGGAGCTAGCTACTTCATAACTTTTACGGATGATTTCAGTCGTTATGGTTATGTTTACTTGCTTAAACATAAACATGAAGCGTTTGAAACATTCAAAGAGTTTAAAAATGAAGTAGAAAATCAACTCGGCAAAACCATCAAGATTCTTCGTTCAGATCGAGGTGGTGAATACTTAAGCCAAGAGTTTAAGGATTATCTGAAAGCGTGTGGAATAGTCCAACAGCTTACTCCTCCATACACTCCTCAACATAATGGAGTGTCTGAAAGGAGAAATCGAACCTTGCTAGACATGGTGAGATCTATGATGACCCTTACGACTCTCCCATTTTCGTTTTGGGATTATGCTCTTGAGACTGCTGTACGCATTCTCAATATGGTTCCAACCAAGAAGGTTGACAAGACACCATATGAATTATGGCATGGAAATGTTCCTAATTTGTCTTACTTAAGAGTCTGGGGATGTGAGGCACTTGTGAAGCGCGATACGCCTGACAAACTTGAACCCAGAACTACTAAGTGCATCTTTGTCGGATACCCTAAGGAAACGATGGTTACGGCTTCTATGATCCCGTCAAAAACACTGTTCGCGTTGCTCGATATGCTGAATTCTTTGAAAAGAAATTAGTTCCAGAGAACAGTGGGAGGGTTGTAGAACTTGATGAGACTCAAGAGGAAGATGTGTCACCTTCTGAAGCTCCTAGCAATCATCAACTTGGGGGGGAAAATGTTCAAAGTGATGAACCTCAAGTCGATGATGATGAAGCGATTCCACTTCGTAGGTCCGAAAGGACAAGACATCCTACTGACAGATTATGTCTGATGGTAGAAGAAAAGCTTATTCTGGAATCAAGATCTACCGAGATAGATCAAAGCTATTAATTGGACTAAGTCAAAGTGCTTATATTGATAAGGTCTTGAAGCGATTCAAGATGGAGAATTCTAAGCGTGGGTTTACACCTATGCAAGAAGGACTTAGTTTATCTGTCAAACAGGGTGCTACTACACCTAATGAGGTGGAGCGTATGCAAAGAGTTCCTTATGCTTCGGCTGTGGGATCTATTATGTATGCGGTTAGATGCACTAGACCCGATGTGGCGTTCGCGCAAAACATCGTTAGCCGATATCAACATAATCCAGGTGAAAGTCACTGGACTGCTGTTAAGAACATTCTGAAGTACCTACGGGCTACTAAAGATATGTTTTTGGTGTATGGAGGAAATCCAGACTTAGAGCTCAAAGTGACCGGATACTGTGATGCTGGATTTCAAACTGATAGAGATGACACGAAGTCTCAGTCAGGATTCGTCTTCGTTCTTAACGGAGGTGCTGTGGATTGGAAAAGCAAGAAGCAAACTACAGTTGCCATGTCTGCAACAGAGTCTGAGTACATTGTCGCCTCAGAAGCCGCAATGGAAGCAGTCTGGATAAGGAAGTTCATTAGCGGGCTTGACGTGATCCCCTCAAGTGACTTACCCACTGATATGTACTGTGATAATACTGGTGCATTAATCATTGCCAACGAACCCGGAGTCAGAAAGGTGCCAGACATTATGCTAGACGATATCACTATGTTCGTGAGCAGATCGAACTAGGAGAAATCAAATTACTCAAAGTTCACACAGATTTAACTTAGCTGATCCTTTCACAAAAGCTTTGTCTAGGCCCAAGAAAGGCATGCCGAGGGCATAGGACTTAAATTAGCTAGTTATTTCATGTAAATCTGTTGTTTCGGTATTTGGATAAGGGATGTTAAACAATTTATATTTTTCATAATGAAATAAAGTACTTGATATGTTTGATTTCATTTAATATTAATTGTATCCTATATTTGCATGTTTAATCCTTGAATATTTTATTAAATATTCTAAATTGTCCATTGTCGATTAATTATATGGGAATATAATTAAACTAAGACAAATCTGAGCGATTGGTTATATTCTTGGAATATATAATGGATGGTCCCACCAAACTCACATGATATCCATAGTTGATGCATATCGGACTACCCCACTAACGAATTCATCACTTTATGGATCGGCGTCATTAAGTGAAATTCGTAAATGGTTACTTTATTGATCCTTTGACTTGAGATACAAGCAGGTCAGCATGTATGGATTGCACTTACTTGATATAGTTCTAACTCTCCTGAATAAGGGAGTAAATAAAGGGCTATTTTCAGAAAGTGTAGTGAAGTATGATGACTGACACGTGTAGTCAATACAGGATTTGTTCATCCAACTAATAGTTGCAGAATGATACCATTGGCGCCCTCATTAGGACTAATTAAGATGTTTGCATGGCCGTGCCCAAATAAATCCAGATGGTTCTCGATTATATTTGGTAATCTTAATTAGTTATAGAAATGAGAAACAGAATCGTAAATTATGAAATGACATTGATTCATATTCATAATTAACAAGGTATCTGAACAAAGGGATAATAAATGCCTCAACCATTTAAATATACTTTAAGAAACTATACTTAAATATTTCTGGGAGCATTGGCGTGTTGCTAGACGCTAACCAATGTTATTACCTTCATTTATTACGAGCTCAAGTGGGAGCTGTTAGTATATGATCACGTAAAAATGAACGTATGTCCGAAAATGATTTAAGCCTACGGGGTCACACGTGTTGACACTTAGATATCCGGTAATATGTATATATTGTATCTACATATTTATAATCACAAATTGAGAGAAATGATATTGGACATTATTAACTAGATATGTTAATTAGAATTATTTATTAATTAATAAATATGAATTATTAATTATTAAATATTAATTAATAATTAATGTAATTATTAATTAAACCCTAGTCCAAGTCAAAATATGTTAGCTTGAAGGTTAAGTTATTAGGAATATATTTATACCCTATATATATCCTAATAATAAAACCCTAACATATAATATATAACAAAATATCTATTCGTTAGCTTCTCTCGTTCGGAAAACAAAACCCGAAAACACAAAGCCCGAAATTGATTACAATTCTAAAACCAAAAACCATATTATATTACATACTTAATATAATAACTTATTTGGTGGAGTTTTAGTTTCGGCAGAACATTTAATTCGTGTTTCTAGATTGTATCCGAAAAACAACATTAAAGGCAAGCTAGGAGCTTTGGTCTTTGGTGATTCAAGATCTAGCAATCTTCGGGTATTGTTTGACGTGTCGTGTGTGCGATCGTAGAGAGGTTTTATTTTAAACCTTATTATAAAGTTTCTTACTTTATCATCTACAATTAAAGGTACATGTTTTCTTCCTTGGTTAATTAATTAGGTGCATAGTTTAATCTTCAGCTGCGTGCTTTGTGATTTAATTTGATAATTTGTTATATAACCCAACAATATCAAACCATATTTATGTCGGAACGGATATCAGCTTGTATACTTAAAAGTCGGTTTTTTGTTCGGTCTGAATCAGTAGTCGAACCAAAGAAACTTCAAACCAAAAGATGACGATGTGCCTGTTTAGCTTTCATTTTGGAACCATATTGCTAGTCATCATAAAACTAATACTGTATATAACAATTGAATTACGGTCTTTTTGGTTGTTGTTAATAGTTAGGAATTGTACTAATTAATATTCCGTGACTTTGATCATATATTCTTGACTAATTTGTGATTTGGTAAATGATGCAGAAATTGGTAATCACGACCAAAAGTGTGGAGTATATGCCTTTTCTACTCTCTCTGTTTTGCTTCTTGAATGGTCTTTGTTGGTTCTTGTATGCCCTTTTTCCGTTTGATCCTTTCATTGCGGTATGTATTTTCTTTTCCCTTTCCCACATACTTTATATAACTTTTTACCTACTAGTGTTACATCACTTATACAAAAAAATCATTACGAATTGACATGAGACGTGTCATAGATCAATATCTATTACTTTTCGAGATACATCCATCCATGATAATAATTTTTGTTTATAACAATAACAAATGATGATGAGACAGTAAGACTGACCGGAGCAAGCCCTTCAATTTTCAGGCGTTTCTTTACTTTTTCTGGTCCCACACATAGGACGCCAGTTTTCTCCTTCAATTTTATCACGCCTCTTCAATTTTTTTGTCAAGAACGCCCCTCGGGGCACTGTTCGGGCATTCCGGGGATTCCGGGGGGGAAAAAGGTGAGGAAGCGCGCCTTGCTCCGGTCAGTCTAACAAGCTATTGTAACTAGATGCACCTGAGAACCTAAATTACGTTTCAAAAAAAGTTTTACTGTACTACTTCAATAGAAACGAAATACTATGATTTTATTAATGACTATATAATAATATATATATATGAGTTGTATTCATGTGCAAATCTTTATTTTGGTGAAAATGAAGGAACAGCTAACATCCGTTGGATCAACATGGATCAATGGTCAAGATCAAATCAAAATTAACACTGGAAGGGCCTTTAGGTCATTTAGCATATACATATATAAACGGTTGAAACACACCTTCTTCTAACAAAAACACACAGTAAAACACACACAAACACACAGCGAAACACACACACACCGCCGGAAACTCACCGGAAAATCGATTAACCGTAGCTTCTAGACGTTAACATACCTATGTCTTTGTCTTGTCTTTGTCATCAATCTACTTCCTCTGCTTCTTCTTCTTGCTCCTGCTCTGCTCCTTCTCAGTCTCAGTCTCAGTCTCGAAATCAGAATCTGACTCTGACTCTGAAGGAGTATGAGTTAACCCTAACCGTTCTTTCTCTTGATCCCTCAAAGATCCTGGATCATAATAATAATTCGCAATCTCTGCCCTAGCTCTCATATGAGCTTGTGGATCATATCCCAACCTCTTCTCCAGTCTATGCACAATAATTGGATGCAAATCTGACTCGGTAGAAGTATTATTGGTAGAGTCGGTCTTGGTAGACTCACTATCCTGAGCACTAGCATCCTCAGTTTCAAGAGCAACAACAGCAGATTGCCCTACCAAACCCTTATCCTTATCTAATCGATCAATGTCAACATCTTCTGTAAGGGGTTTGGTTTGATGTGCATCAGACTCAACTACCATCTTCAACTCGTGACACAAGTTCTTGAGCTTGTGGAGCTTCTGAGGTAGCCTTGCTAGCAACACCAGCCTGGCTAGACTCCCTTTGAGTCTCTGTTCTCGAACTAGAACCTTCTCCTAGCTCATGAGTAGCTCTGGCAGCATCTGGATCTTCATTGTGATCATCATCATGCCTTGCCTTAGCCAGCTCATCACCTCTGCAACCTAAGCTGTCTCTCTCAGCTCTAACCTTGAGATAGTTATCGATGAGATCATGCAGTTTTTCTTCAGAGATCTTGACTCCCTTCTTCAATGCATCTTCCATCCTGATAACCTTCTCATCTAGAGCCAAATACTTCTTATACATACTGGACACTACCACCTCATCCTTGCCCATCCAAAAACTTATTCT
>CM067175.1:102187702-102216290 GCA_034093135.1 Erigeron breviscapus
AAAACAAATAATTATTTAGTTGTCTTTTTCACCATTAAATTTGGCTTAACGTATCTTATATACTCAACTTCAATTTTAAAAGAAATCTGATTCAACTCATTCAAAAAATATATTGTTTATAGGTTTTAGGTAAAATAAAATAAGTTATTAAAGTAAAACAAATAAAACAATAGATTTATCTTCACTGAAAATCACCGTGCATCATGAAAATCATCGTGCATCAATTGTTTCGTGAATCTTCGTGCATCAATTTAACCATGATCTAATGATCAAGATCTTGTCTTATTTGTTTTACTTTAATACTTGTTTTACAATACCCAACCCCATTGTTTATATCCGGATTTTAACCTGAGACCTCAAGATTAATGTTTGATATTTAGTTGTTTTATACTACAAATAACAAACTGTAAAAAAAATGTTTCATTCGAAACCTGGTTTCAGTGATCAGATTAAAAAGTTCAAAACAAAACATGTAGAGTATAAAATTTTGTAAATTCAGACATTCAGTTAGTGTGGGCTATACATCTATGTTGGCGGGGCCCATAGACTGGGGTGGTTATCGATTGAGACAGCTGTTAAGAAATGAGTACGAGTCTACTTTTTCGAGCAAAGTTTTATGGCCTATGTCAACTGAATGCTCGACATAAACAAAATAAAATTTTAAAAGTATTTTTCTTTCGTTTACTTATTTATAAGCCTACCTACAATCTAAACTCAATTTTAACTAACTTCTTTAATATTAAGCTGTCATGTATCAAAGACATCTTCAATGGCAATATGCTTATTAATATGTTATGATCCTCTATAGTTGTATTAATTAACATTATAAGTTAAGTTAGAATGATCTCAATCATTGTATTAAAATCAAAACACAAACTTTAAATTTAATCTTTAAATCTTAAATTTTGATTCATTATTACAAGGGTTAATAATTGTCCAACTTTACCTCTAAAATTAATATCAATTTTAAAAAATTTCTATTCATTGTATACTATAATAAAACTGAAAGTACGAGAGTGCGTGCCAGGTTTTTTTTATTAATTACTATTTTTGTTTCAATATATATAATATACCTACACAAATAATTAACAACAACTTACTTTGGTTGGTTGGCTCAAGGGCATGATTTTGACTTTGATGTCACGAGTTCGAACATGTTTTTGACTTTGATGTCACGAGTTCGAATCATCGCTGCTATTTTTTTTACTTGCATAATTCATTCTCTTTTTACCCATCCTCTTAATTATTGTTTTTATTACATTCTTTCTAGACTCTTTGTATATGACACATATATATAATTGATTATTTTCTAAACATCTCTTATCAAATACATATATATCTACTTAATTTTATTTTTTATCTACATATAATTTTCAATGTTATTTTATTAATTTCGCCAATTTTATATATTTGTACAATTGGTTA
Source organism: Erigeron breviscapus (assembly GCA_034093135.1). Lineage (NCBI taxonomy): Eukaryota > Viridiplantae > Streptophyta > Magnoliopsida > Asterales > Asteraceae > Erigeron > Erigeron breviscapus. The sequence goes on from CM067175.1 coordinate 102,189,128, forward strand.
AAACGGTTCGATCAGGCTCAAAAGTACAAGTACGCACGAGGATATTAATATAAGAAATGTTAAACAGGTCGATATCAAATCTTACATGTTATCGTATACAATAAATGAAATGTTTCCCAGGGCAACGCCCAGATGTTATTACATTCTTTCTAGACTCTTTGTATATGACACATATATATAATTGATTATTTTCTAAACATCTCTTATCAAATACATATATATCTACTTAATTTTATTTTTTATCTACATATAATTTTCAATGTTATTTTATTAATTTCGCCAATTTTATATATTTGTACAATTGGTTAAAACGGTTCGATCAGGCTCAAAAGTACAAGTACGCACGAGGATATTAATATAAGAAATGTTAAACAGGTCAATATCAAATCTTACATGTTATCGCATACAATGAACGAAATGTTTCCCAGGACAACGCCCGAGTGACATATCTCGTTATATCAAACATAAAATTTCAATATACTACTATTGGAGTTTCGAAACGTCCACCACTATACTTCATCAAAGGTTTGATAGCAAATTGAAAAAATATAATTTTTGTAACGCCAACATTTTCTTTCTTTTTCTTTTAACATGTGTGTATGTATAAGAAAATATATAAGATTTTAAATTTTACAAAGATAAATTGAGTTTTAGTAAATATAGATGTTTCTTCTAACAGTGACCCATGCAATGCAGCGATTATTTCGCGATGACAGTTTAGTGGTGGGCTAGTGACGACGACTGGCGATGATGATGACGACTATATTTGTAATTTTATATCAAAAATGTATCCCTGGAGTTAATGATAAATAATACAATTATTGATGCACGTTAATGGCAAATCCTATAAAACTCACATCAACAATTCGTTTAATAGAAAAATGTGTCCTATTTTGAATGTTCAAAGTTTTCTTTTATAAACTTTGACCTTAAGAATTTTGATTTGTGTTATATAATATTTGATGAAAATTATACCAATAAAAAATACATTTATAACTCAATCATTTCATATAATTTTCATCAAATAAAATTTAACACAAATTAAAATATTCACGGTCAAAGTTTATAAATGAAGAATTTGAAAATTCAAAATAGGACATATTTAGTGTGATCATTTGAAAACTAAAACTTTCGTGAAAACTAGAAAACTGACCAAAACACACTGTGATCTGAATTTAACACAACGTGTTTTTAATGTGTTTTTAGAAAACACATTGTGTTAAGTTCATATCACAGTGTGTTTGAACAATTTTCTGATTTTTACGCGCTATTAAAAACACACTGTGATTTAAAACTTAACACAATGTGTTTTTAGATTACACAATAAAAACACTAAAACACAATTAAAGCACATTGTGTTAAATTCAGATCACAGTATGTTTTAGCAAGTTTCTAGTTTTCACAGAAATTTTAGTTTTCAAATGAACATTTCACGGGACAGAGGGAGTAATACTTAGTATTATAGATCCTTTTGAACGTTCTTCCATGTTCTTTTATTAATACTAAAATACTCGGGCTTTTCAGACTTTAATCCTTAAACATCGGACAGTCTAAATCTTATTTACACGATGAAGTATCCGATTCCTTCTAGCTGTTTTCTCAATTTCCGGATCAAACAACAAAGGTGATGTATTCTTGGAATACCTCGTATGCATACACTACTTGAAATCTGCACAATCAACACACCTCGTGTAATACTGAACTACAAAAATGAAAAATGAAACAAACAAGAACTGAAACAAAACAAAACAAAACTAAATATTTTTGGATTTTTCTGAAAATTTTAAGTAAACTAATTGAAAACAAAATTTCAACACTTTGCACACCGATTCCCCGGCAGCGGCGCCAAAATTTGATCGTTGTCATTGGACCGATCAAAAATATAAACTAAATACCAATAACTAGTATGGGTAAGTCGAGTACCGTATCCTCAGGGAATCATGGGAAAGTGTTGAACAATTTACAAACTTGATTAAACTAGGCATAAACTTAAAATTGATTGTTGGATTGATTTGATTAAAACTAAAAATGATTGAAACTTAACAAAATAATTCAATAATAAAAAGGGTAGACCATTCTCACGATCTCAATTATGCTTTCAAAAGTATAACCTAACTGTTAGGTCCAGTTCACCTGGAACTGGCCAGTCACCAGTTTCCACTGACCAGTTTCACCAGTTGCATCTGGTGACCAGTAAACTGGTGACCAAGAAGATTTGTCGAGAAATATATTGAAGTCCAGTTGACATTCTAGTCAGTTACAAACTGGAGACCTTCAGTGGAAAGCCCTTACAAAGCTTTACACTGATTACGAGGAATTGACTTGTATACTTTATGTACTTTACCCGGATAATAAGCCTTATCTTATTATTTAAGTATTAAAAGGTACATAAAGGTGGTTGTGTAAAGTCACTGTAACATGCGACTTTACAACACTTTTTAAGGAATTAAATGCTATTCCTTAAATGCTTCCAACCACTTTTGTACGGCTAAAGTTAACATCCCAATGTTAACTTTGCCTATAAATACAAGTCATTGCACAACCAAGAAATCAAGTATTCGTTCTCTCAAAGTTATTTCACACACAAACGAATATCTTCATACTTTGCAAACCTGCAATATTCTTGGTGAACTTGTGCAATATTCTCTCAATCGCTAAAAGGAACATTTCACTTTGGTTCTCTTTGATCAACTTACATGGGTCATTGAATTGATTTTCATTTATGACCATATACTTTGACTTTGTTCTTTCTTTCGATTCATCATAAACAACACAACTTTGAACAAAAAAAAAAAAAAAAAAAAAAAAAAAAAAAAAAAAAAAAAAAAAAAAAAAAAAAAAAAAAAAAAAAAAAAAAAAAAAAAAAAAAAAAAAAAAAAAAAAAAAAAAAAAAAAAAAAAAAAAAAAAAAAAAAAAAAAAAAAAAAAAAAAAAAAAAAAAAAAAAAAAAAAAAAAAAAAAAAAAAAAAAAAAAAAAAAAAAAAAAAAAAAAAAAAAAAAAAAAAAAAAAAAAAAAAAAAAAAAAAAAAAAAAAAAAAAAAAAAAAAAAAAAAAAAAAAAAAAAAAAAAAAAAAAAAAAAAAAAAAAAAAAAAAAAAAAAAAAAAAAAAAAAAAAAAAAAAAAAAAAAAAAAAAAAAAAAAAAAAAAAAAAAAAAAAAAAAAAAAAAAAAAAAAAAAAAAAAAAAAAAAAAAAAAAAAAAAAAAAAAAAAAAAAAAAAAAAAAAATTAGATGTAAAACACAATTAAGAATTAAACATCTAATCTTAAATATAAGAAAGGTTGAATACAATTGTCTTACATAATTGTTCACATGAGAATGATCTAAAGAAAATTAGCCTTCCATATTCATCAATGAATCTTCAATTCGGATTGTCATCTCCATGATCTTGTGATTTGATGATGATTTTTGGGGCTTTGGAAAGGTTAGGGTTTGCTCTTGGTATCAGAAAATAGGGCTTGGATATTTTCTAATTCGTGAATAGAAGTGATATAAACTGAAAATTAATTAAAACCCAAAAATTCGGATTTTCTGAACTGCAACTGGCGTAAGTTACGGCCCATCTGGGCGTACCTTACGCCTCTTGATATTTTTCCTGGCGTAGCTTACGCCCAAGGTTGGCGTAGGTTACGCCCCTTGTAACTTCAGATTTCCAGATTTCACTTCATGACTTGATTCTCGACTTTGCTTGACTCGTTTGTGATCCATTTAACTCCAACTTGTTCCAGATTTCCAGATTTCCAGATTTCCAGATTTCCAGATTTCCAGATTTCCAGATTTCCAGATTTCCAGATTTCCAGATTTCCAGATTTCCAGATTTCCAGATTTCCAGATTTCCAGATTTCCAGATTTCCAGATTTCCAGATTTCCAGATTTCCAGATTTCCAGATTTCCAGATTTCCAGATTTCCAGATTTCCAGATTTCCAGATTTCCAGATTTCCAGATTTCCAGATTTCCAGATTTCCAGATTTCCAGATTTCCAGATTTCCAGATTTCCAGATTTCCAGATTTCCAGATTTCCAGATTTCCAGATTTCCAGATTTCCAGATTTCCAGATTTCCAGATTTCCAGATTTCCAGATTTCCAGATTTCCAGATTTCCAGATTTCCAGATTTCCAGATTTCCAGATTTCCAGATTTCCAGATTTCCAGATTTCCAGATTTCCAGATTTCCAGATTTCCAGATTTCCAGATTTCCAGATTTCCAGATTTCCAGATTTCCAGATTTCCAGATTTCCAGATTTCCAGATTTCCAGATTTCCAGATTTCCAGATTTCCAGATTTCCAGATTTCCAGATTTCCAGATTTCCAGATTTCCAGATTTCCAGATTTCCAGATTTCCAGATTTCCAGATTTCCAGATTTCCAGATTTCCAGATTTCCAGATTTCCAGATTTCCAGATTTCCAGATTTCCAGATTTCCAGATTTCCAGATTTCCAGATTTCCAGATTTCCAGATTTCCAGATTTCCAGATTTCCAGATTTCCAGATTTCCAGATTTCCAGATTTCCAGATTTCCAGATTTCCAGATTTCCAGATTTCCAGATTTCCAGATTTCCAGATTTCCAGATTTCCAGATTTCCAGATTTCCAGATTTCCAGATTTCCAGATTTCCAGATTTCCAGATTTCCAGATTTCCAGATTTCCAGATTTCCAGATTTCCAGATTTCCAGATTTCCAGATTTCCAGATTTCCAGATTTCCAGATTTCCAGATTTCCAGATTTCCAGATTTCCAGATTTCCAGATTTCCAGATTTCCAGATTTCCAGATTTCCAGATTTCCAGATTTCCAGATTTCCAGATTTCCAGATTTCCAGATTTCCAGATTTCCAGATTTCCAGATTTCCAGATTTCCAGATTTCCAGATTTCCAGATTTCCAGATTTCCAGATTTCCAGATTTCCAGATTTCCAGATTTCCAGATTTCCAGATTTCCAGATTTCCAGATTTCCAGATTTCCAGATTTCCAGATTTCCAGATTTCCAGATTTCCAGATTTCCAGATTTCCAGATTTCCAGATTTCCAGATTTCCAGATTTCCAGATTTCCAGATTTCCAGATTTCCAGATTTCCAGATTTCCAGATTTCCAGATTTCCAGATTTCCAGATTTCCAGATTTCCAGATTTCCAGATTTCCAGATTTCCAGATTTCCAGATTTCCAGATTTCCAGATTTCCAGATTTCCAGATTTCCAGATTTCCAGATTTCCAGATTTCCAGATTTCCAGATTTCCAGATTTCCAGATTTCCAGATTTCCAGATTTCCAGATTTCCAGATTTCCAGATTTCCAGATTTCCAGATTTCCAGATTTCCAGATTTCCAGATTTCCAGATTTCCAGATTTCCAGATTTCCAGATTTCCAGATTTCCAGATTTCCAGATTTCCAGATTTCCAGATTTCCAGATTTCCAGATTTCCAGATTTCCAGATTTCCAGATTTCCAGATTTCCAGATTTCCAGATTTCCAGATTTCCAGATTTCCAGATTTCCAGATTTCCAGATTTCCAGATTTCCAGATTTCCAGATTTCCAGATTTCCAGATTTCCAGATTTCCAGATTTCCAGATTTCCAGATTTCCAGATTTCCAGATTTCCAGATTTCCAGATTTCCAGATTTCCAGATTTCCAGATTTCCAGATTTCCAGATTTCCAGATTTCCAGATTTCCAGATTTCCAGATTTCCAGATTTCCAGATTTCCAGATTTCCAGATTTCCAGATTTCCAGATTTCCAGATTTCCAGATTTCCAGATTTCCAGATTTCCAGATTTCCAGATTTCCAGATTTCCAGATTTCCAGATTTCCAGATTTCCAGATTTCCAGATTTCCAGATTTCCAGATTTCCAGATTTCCAGATTTCCAGATTTCCAGATTTCCAGATTTCCAGATTTCCAGATTTCCAGATTTCCAGATTTCCAGATTTCCAGATTTCCAGATTTCCAGATTTCCAGATTTCCAGATTTCCAGATTTCCAGATTTCCAGATTTCCAGATTTCCAGATTTCCAGATTTCCAGATTTCCAGATTTCCAGATTTCCAGATTTCCAGATTTCCAGATTTCCAGATTTCCAGATTTCCAGATTTCCAGATTTCCAGATTTCCAGATTTCCAGATTTCCAGATTTGAGTGATTTAGCAAAAGATGTGCTAATATGTATATTTGAAGCTCACAACCTATTATTGCAACACTAAAAGTCATAGGCTAGTGCACAAATCGAACCAAGACCTCATAACACCAAATTATCACTTCGGCATTCATACAAGATTGGTGGAAATATGGAATGAAACACGGTAATGATTCTCTTTTGGGTGATTTACTAGAATTATTTTGGAACATTTCACTTTGGTTCTCTTTGATCAACTTACATGGGTCATTGAATTGATTTTCATTTATGACCATATACTTTGACTTTGTTCTTTCTTTCGATTCATCATAAACAACACAACTTTGAACACTACTCGAATTTCATGGTGAACTGAGGTGGAATATGGATTGAATTGTATGATTGTTTTCATCATTTTAAGCACATAATCCGGGTTAGAGGTCTCGACACGGTAAGTGCACTAGTTCTAACCTAATGTACAATAATGGTTCACACAATATGATCATCACGAGAATTCAAGCTACGTTAACAATCTAACCAATCATTGACGAGGCTTTTTCTCTCATGAAATTGAAGGATATAACGGATATATAAGTGTGATACATGCATTGTAGCTCACAATTGGCATATTACCCTTATTTGCACATTTCTATGTTTTTACTTGCTAGCAACTCTATCAAGACGCTCATAAGTCAACCATGTCATGCAATCTAATCTACACTACCTAGCCCCACTTACATGTACAAATCCAATCACAATCTAATCTACACTACCTCCCCACTTACATGTACAAATCCAAACATGTATAGCTAATATAACTCGAATATTTTGCCCCTAAGGGTCAATTTCATAATACAAGAAAGTAAATCAACATCTAAACTAGAAACATAAATGAAATTAACAAAAAAATTGAAATCTACCTACGAAATTAAAAATGCAAAAACACAAAATAAACACATAGTCACATAATCACACAATAAGAACAGAAAGATAAATGGAAGGTACCAATCACTGCCGTGGACCTTGCGGTCCAAAGATCGACTCCATTAGGCCCCGATATAGAGATTGGGCCTCAAATGGATCAGAGGCTGCTGGTGGTGGATCATTTGAGCTCCCCTCAACTCGTCCAACACAAGAATGTCTCGGGAACCACTCAGAATCGTGGCTCTGAGGATAGTATGGATGAGCAGTGGAAACATAAGGCTGCCTGTAATCATATGGAGGAAGAGTCTCCACATAGTCAAGTCCCGCAATGTGGTCCTGGTGGTGGCGCACTTGCTCAAAATACTCAAACTGCTGTCTCTTATCCTGTTCATGAGCATATGCCATACCCAACTCATAACTCCTCCGCTGCACAACCTGCTGAGCAGTCATATCCCACATGCTCCTCTCATAGGATGTCCACTGATTATAATCACTAGGCTGCTCATAACCAAAACTCGGCCCAGTACCTCCTATCCCAGCTCCTAACAAACCATCTCTCCTTCCTTCAACACCCCCTCTAGCTGCACTAGACTCACCCCTCTCATTAGCACGCATTTGTTCCATCTATGCTATCGCCTCCTCCCTAGTAACCCCAGCCTTAGGAGCTATCAAATACCCATTGGTTTTCAAATCCTTAAGGAGTTTAAACTGCGGATAATCCTGAAACTCCCACTCATTCCCTTTCAACAACCTCTTCATGGAATAAGGGGTATTACTCAAATACTCCATATTGGTCTCCTTTGGGACTACCTTGTGAATTTGAAGGAGGCGGGCGATGAGTTTCGGGTGAGGAATGACAAGTTTGTTTCTTTTGTTCCTTGCATCCCAAATGTTAGACATTACAATTTGTCTAAATGATAAGGCTAGGTTTCCCGTGACCAAGGCATATAGCACAATAACATCATGGTGCCTAACCATGCTCTTGTCACTCGTTCGGGGGAACACATTCCAACTCAAAATTGACATAATTACCGGGATAATGGCTTCAACCAAGCACGCTCCATCCTAAAGGTTGTACTCAAATTGTCTCGTGTAACATCAAAAACCTCAACAAGCATATCAATCCAATTATTAGGTGTTTCTACCCCCGTTAAATACTTCTCATCCACATAATCAAAAGCCCTCCCCGAAGTAGCACCCGTGTCAAATTTGGCTATCTTATCTAAGGTAGCAAAAGACATTGTTACCTTTTTTCCATTAACCGTGCCTACTAACTTAGAAGTCCCCGGGGGGTTATTACCGGGAGTAAATTCTAGAGTACCTAACCAATTAATGATACCATCTAAATAAATCTCCGCATTATCACCATTATTCCAAATCAACACTTGTTTCCATCCCATTTGTTCAAATGCTTCAACCATCCCAAACCCCCTAAATTCTGACAAGACAAGTGTTCTTTCACCCAACAATTGATCCATCAAATTTTTGGCCTCAGCCATCTTTTCTTTAAATAAAATCAATTGCCATTCATCGGGTAAAGTATGTAAAGGTATACCTTGTCTCCATTCGGGTTTTTCGACGTCAACCTCCATCTCTTCACTTGTCTGTGGTGAGTTTTCTTCTTCTTCTGATGATTCATCTTGAACCATTGGCCTTTTCTTCTTGTTTGGTTGTTGACTTGATGAAGTATCACCTTTCTTGCTTAGACTCTTTATAAATTTTCCTGCTGCTTTCTTCATCTTATCAACAAAACTAACAACAAGTAACAAACTTTAGCAAAGATTAGTGAATTAAAAGCAAAATTAGAAGAAAATTAAAAACAATTCGAAATTAAACTCACATAAATCTCAAAAAGTAGGCCGAAATTATACAAACAATTATGGGGGTTTTGTAGCCCTTGAAAAGTTATGCACTTTTGACCTAAAAATTATTGAAATTGGTGGAGAATTGACGGAGTAATTGAAGAAATAAGATTTAGGGTTTTTGGGGAAAAAGAATGGGGATGAAGAAGTATGATCGTGAGAGAGAGATAGAAAACTGATATGTAAAAATTATTCAAATGGACACCGTTTGAAGCCGTATTTGGATGCAACCGACATCAATGGAGCTACAAAGGAAATGGTGAACTTCATCTCAAGTCCACCATCCTATGAGGTTGCTTGAATTTCATTTGAGGTAATGTCGGGCTGAGGACAATAAACTTAGCGCTAAACGGGAGGCAACCCGTTGTTTGTTTGTTTATAGCTTCAATTTCGGTATGTTTTCTTTTCGTGCACTTTTGTTTAGTTGTTTTGGTATTTTTTGTTGCATAATCACACAAGGAACTTAATTCTCAGCACCTATGCTTGAGAATTAAGTTGGGGAAGGTCGGTTTGGGTGAAAAAGTGAGTCGTTTTTGCAATTTTTCGAGCCGAACTCATTTCTAATTTCGGGTGTACATTGGGGACAATGTACCTTTAAGTTGGGGAAGGGAGTTTAATTTCAATGTAATTGCAAGTTTTGAAATCAGGTTGTGGCTGTAGTTAAAAAAAAAAAGTGGCGTAACTTACGGCCCTTGGGGCGTAGGTTACGGTGCCCGGGAAGTGTCAAAATGGGTTTACGCTCAAAATCTTCTGTTTACGGCCCACCAGACGCCCACCTTACGCCAAAAATGCCATTTCCAGATAGGCGTAAGGTACGGTAAATCTAGGCGTAAGTTACGCCAGGCAGAATTCACCGAGCGTAGGTTACGGTCCAAGTTAGCGTAAGTTACGCCCAGTCAAACAAAGGCACCCGTTCAATCTAAGCTAGCGTAAGTTACGGGGTTGTCAGGCGTAGGTTACGGTAGCATAAAACAGAAGCGGCGTAGGTTACGCTTATTCTGGGCGTACCTTACGCTAAGGTGCAGGATCGAATTTTTTTTATTTTAATAAAAATCAAAAATCAAAAAACCCTTTTTAATATCAACCACTAACAATCAATGAGTTCACTTTTTTTTTACATATCAGTTTTCTACTCTACAACCTGATTTCAAAACTTGCAATTACATTGAAGCTATAAACAAACAAACAACGGGTTGCCTCCCGTTTAGCGCTAAGTTTATTGTCCTCAGCCCGACATTACCTCAAATGAAATTCAAGCAACCTCATAGGATGGTGGACTTGAGATGAAGTTCACCATTTCCTTTGTAGCTCCATTGATGTCGGTTGCATCCAAATACGACTTCAAACGGTGTCCATTGACCATTTGCTTCACACCATCTTTTGGATCTTCAATCTCAATCTCTCCAAACTTTCCAACTCTTGTGACAACATATGGACCCATCCACTTGCTCTTGAGTTTTCCCGGAAAGAATTTGAGTCTTGAATTATAAAGCCAAACCTTTTGGCCAACTTCGAACACCTTCTTCTTCAATTTGGCATCATGAACCGCTTTCATCTTGTCTTTGTAAGTTGATGCACATTCATAAGCCTCATTCCTTAACTCTTCCAATTCACATAGTTGCAACTTCCTTTCTTTGCCTGCATTCTCAAAATCCATGTTAACGGTCTTAACGGCCCATAATGCCCTATGTGCTAGTTCCATTGGAAGATGACAACCCTTCCCATAAACCAACCGGTAAGGAGTAGTGCCAATAGGTGTTTTAAAAGCGGTACGGTAAGCCCATAAAGCATCATTAAGTTTGGTTGACCAATCTTTTCGGTCGGGCCTTACCGTCTTTTGCAAAATTTCCTTGATTTGCCTATTAGACACTTCTACTTGCCCACTTGTTTGTGGGTGATATGGGGTGGCAATCCGGTGGTTTATGCCATACCGTTTGAGAAGTTTGCCAAATTGAAAATTTTTGAAATGAGATCCCCCATCACTTATGATGACACGAGGAATTCCAAATCTTGAAAAGATATTGCTTTGCACAAACTTACACACAACGGTATGGTCATTGGTTCTAGTGGCAATGGCTTCTACCCATTTTGAAACATAATCTACGGCCACTAGAATGTAGTAATTACCAAAGGAATTAGGGAAGGGACCCATAAAGTCAATACCCCAAACATCAAAAATATTAACAACTAAAATGGGTTGCATGGGCATTTCATTCCTCTTGGTGATACTACCTAATTGTTGACACCTCACACATTTCTTAACAAATTCAGCGGCATCTTTAAAGATACTAGGCCAAAACAAACCACAATTTAAAACCTTGTAACCTGTCTTTTGACCGCTGAAATGACCTCCACATGCAAATGAATGTGCATGAGTCAACACCTCTTGAATCTCTTCTTCCGGAACACATCTTCTCACCAATTGATCTGGGCCAACTTTGAACAAGTCCGGCTCATCCCAAATGTATTGCTTTGCTTGTGCCAAGAATTGTTGCTTCTTTCTTTTGGCCCAATGCTCCGGTAGCTTACCTGCGGACAAAAAATTCACAATGTTTGCATACCAAGGGACAACGGAAACGGTTAGTAAATGTTCATATCAAAAGTCTCATGATCTCCTTGGTTGAATCATCATCCATAGCTTGAATTCTTGACAAGTGGTCTGCCACCACGTTCTCACTTCCTTTCTTGTCTCGGATCTCCAAGTCAAACTCTTGTAGTAGCAACACCCATCTAATTAGCCTTGGCTTTGCATCCTTCTTTTCCATCAAATCCTTAACCGCGCTATGATCTGTGTACACTATAACTTTGCTACCACAAATATAAGAACGAAACTTGTCAAGTGCATAAACAACCGCAAGCAATTCTTTTTCGGTGGTTGTGTAATTCAATTGGGCATCCGATAAAGTCTTGCTTGCATAATAAATTACAACGGGTTTCTTGTCCACCCGTTGTCCCAAAACAGCCCCAATTGCAAAATCACTTGCATCACACATAATTTCAAAAGGCATGGACCAATTAGGTGATTGCAAAATGGGGGCTTCAACCAATTTTTCTTTCAAGGTCTCAAAAGCTTTCAAACACTCATTATCAAACACAAAAGGCACATCTTTCAACAACAAATTACACAATGGTTTGGTAATGACACTAAATCCTTTTATGAACCTTCTATAGAACCCGGCGTGTCCAAGAAAAGAACGGACACCCTTAACATTGGTCGGGGGAGGTAAAGTAGAAATCACTTTGATTTTGGCCCGGTCAACTTCCATGCCTTTCTTTGAAATCACATGACCCAAAACCGTCCCCTCTTGAACCATAAAGTGGCTCTTTTCCCAACTTAAGACCAAATTCGTTTCAACACATCTTTTCAAAACTTTGGTTAGCTCATTAAGACAATTATCAAAGGTTTGACCAAAAATTGAAAAGTCATCCATAAAAATCTCTAAGGAATCACCGACCATATCCGAAAAGATACTCATCATGCACCTTTGGAAGGTGGCTGGAGCATTACATAACCCGAATGGCATTCGCCTAAAGGCAAAAGTTCCATAGGTACATGTAAATGTGGTCTTATGTTGGTCATCGGGATGAATAGCAATTTGGTTGTAACCTGAATAACCATCTAGAAAACAATAAAATTGCTGACTTGCAAGCTTTTCGATGATTTGGTCTATGAATGGAAGTGGGAAATGATCCTTAGAAGTAGCGGTGTTCAACTTCCGGTAGTCAATGCATACCCTCCACCCGGTGATGGTCGGGTCGCAATTTGCTCGCCACTATCTCCTTTCACCACTTGAATTCCAGCTTTCTTAGGTACCGTTTGTGTTGGACTTACCCATGTACTATCTGAAATAGGGTAAATGATTCCAGCATCCAACCACTTAAGCACCTCTTTCTTCACCACTTCACGCATATGAGGATTCAATCTCCTTTGAGCATCACGTGAAGGCTTTGCTTCAGCATCGGTGATGATTTTGTGCATCACAATCGATGGACTAATGCCTTTTAAATCGGCAATTGTCCATCCAATGGCCGCCTTATACTCCTTGAGCACCTTTAGTAATGCTTCTTTCTTGCATTTCTTCCAAATTTGATGCAATGATCACCGGCAAAGTTTTTTCATCTCCCAAAAATGCATACTTCAAATGAGATGGGAGCTCTTTCAACTCAACTTGTGGTGGACTCTCAATGGATGGCTTTAGATGAGTATCAATATGATCCGGTAGACTTTCCACTATGAGTCCATGGTGGTCTACCTTCTTGAATTGCCATAATCTCCCAATCCTTTTCTTCCTTCTTCAATGTTTCACTATGCTCCAAAATCAACCTGTCAACCAAAGCACAATTCTCCCGTGTGTCTTCCTCATTTTCATGAGGAATGCACTCATCAATGACGTCCGCCATAAAGCATTCGTCACTAACTACGGGGTTAGGAACACTAGCAAAAACATTCAATCTTATCTTACGGTTGCCAAAAGTCATTTCAACCGTACCCCTTCTACAATCAATTAATGCATTAGCGGTGGCCAAAAAGGGTCTACCCATGATGACATTGGGTTGCCTAACATTACCGCTTGGTGCAAAATCAAGTACCAAAAAGTCTATGGGGTAATAAAAGTCCTCCACCTTAACAATCACATCTTGGACAATTCCTCTAGGAAGTTTAAGGGACAAATCAGCCATCACCAAGGTGGTGTCGACTTTTTCCAACGGTCCAAAGTCATATTGGTCATACAAACTTCCCGAAAGAATGCTCACACCCGCCCCCATATCCAAAAGTGCCTTGTTCATTTTGAAATCACCAACTTGAATAGTAATTAAAGGCGCTCCCGGATCTTGGAGTTTAGGTGGGAGTATACCCATTACAACGGCACTAACTTCCTCATTTAAAACAATTTTCTTTGGAAGCTTATGATGCCGTTTTTGGGTACACAAATCCTTAAGATACTTAGCATAAGCCGAACTTGCTTGATTATGTCAATAAGAGGTATATTGATTTTCACTTGTTTAAAAATTTCCCACATTTCTTCCTCATGTGGACCTCTTTTCTTAAATGTAGGCCTAAGTTTTGGATCAATCAAAGCCAAAGGAAAAGGAATGGTATTACCCTCCATATCCTTTCCTTGTTTTTCAGAAAATTGCCATTAGACCTATTGTTTCCTACCTCTTTGAAAGACACTTTTTTATTTGGTTTTGGTAAAACAATTTCCGGTTCATGCTCACTATCTTCATTCTCATCAACATCCTCCACCACACCATCAACAAATGGTGGTGGAGGGACAACATGATTATCATAAGTCTTACCACTACGAAGAGTACTTACATTGTTGATCTCCACGTTCTTGACATTCTTGGAACCGCCACTTTGATGTTGTGGATTGATCTTGGTATCACTTGGTAGCTTTCCCGGCTCCTTTCTCATTGATGCCACATCCTCCGCCAATTGCCCAACTTGCTTTTGCAAAGATGCAACCGTCTTCTCCTGAATCTCATTCTTTCTATCCATCTCTTTCAAGTAATCCATAATCTCCTGAGTTGACACATCATTACCTCCCGAAGACCCTCCTTGGTTATTACCTTGTTGGTAGTTCCTTGAGTAGCCTCTATTGAATCCTCCCTGATTTTGACCACCTTGGTAACTCCCTTGGTTGTAATTTTGGCCTTGAAATGGTTGAGATGGTGCCCCACTGTTTTGGTTATTTCCTTGAAAGTTCGGGTTGAGTTGGTTTAAAGAATTGCCATATCTAAAGTTTGGATGATTTCTCATCCCCGGATGATAAGTGTTGGAGTTCATGTCATATTGCTTCTTCTCTCCATACACTTGATTCACTTCTTCAACTTGATCCAAGCCTAATGGGCATTGCAAAACCGAATGTCCCAACTCATCACACCTTTCACAAATCGGATAGTCTTGAGATACTTGATAAACACCCCGATTTTCAGCCTTCCCCAACTTAGCAAACTTTTGCTCCAATGCTTCAAGTCTATCTTTTGTAGCTTGATCACTAGTTGATGAAGAGGCTATTGGACGTCTTGCTTTCCTATTCGATTGTGCTTGCCTTTTTGAGTTCACACTCATCTTTTCTAAGAACTCCCAATCAACATCTTCGGGATTAGTCAAGAAAGTGCCATTGCTAATCGAATTCACATCCCTCTTTTCTTCTGATAGCAAACCATCATAGAAAGCCGTAATCAACTCCCATTTGGCAATCCCATGATGAGGACATACTCTCAATAACTCATTAAACCTCTTGAAAGCTTCATAGAATGTTTCACCCGATTGTTGCTGAAAAGTCCTTATTGAATTCCTTGCATCACTCGTCTTTTGCATGGTGTAATACTCATCCAAAAATTGTTGTTGCATTTCAGCCCATGAAAAGATACTACCCGATGGCAATGTCAAGAACCATTGCTTTGCCTTATCCTTCAAAGTGAACTGAAAAAGAACTAGCTTAACCTCATCCGGTGAAAATCCTTGGCCTCCAATAGTAACACCCGTTTCGTAAAAATATGGATTTCAAAAAAATTTCGCCTAACGGCGTTAAATCATGCGGAAACGATTTAGGAAAATACTCAACTAATGAAAACAGTTGAGAAACATAAGTGGTGTTACTAATAGCATCAAATCAGTAATAAAAGAAATCCATAAGATTGCCCAACATAAAGCAATCATAACATAGTCGTTACATAAGTTCCATAAAGGAAATCAATAACATAAGGTTTATGCGAAGCTATTGGGTAAACTAAAGCCAGCTTGATCATCTACCCATCTCTCGCCAAAGCTTCACACGTCGTCTCAATGCCTAACCTGAGGGGTGTCAACACATTAAAAGAAACAAGTGTTAGCTATAAAGCTAAGTAAGATAACACCAGGTTTAAGCAAACATTTCATCCATTTAAATCGTCACTTTAACACATTACGTCATTTTAATTAGGCATTCACACCACCGTATAAACGTATCCACATCACATATAAGCATAGAGTTCATGACCCTAAGTGTGCCTAATTAATTCCGTCATTTCATCTCATCTCATTAGGTTGTGACTAGGTCACCGTTAAGTTGTAACCGAAGTTACCATTAAGGAAAGACAATGTCGATCCATGAGTAGCACGTTATGTTCATGACATTAGGTGGGTCATCAGGCCACCCGAAACTACTCGCCACATATGACTTGTTGCAAGGAACCACCCGAGCAACCATTTTAACATACCTATAACCACCGTAAGGCATGACGTACCTATTACCACCGTAAGGCACGATGTACCTATTACCACCGTAAGGCACGATGTACCTATTACCACCGTAAGGCACGATGTACCTATTACCACCGTAAGGCACAGGTTATGCATAACACTTAACATCTAATTAGCTCGAGCATTTATCGTATTTAGTTTAGATTTCCACCTTTAACCTAAACTAATCCATACTATCATCTTTTCACGTTAGGGCCCTTAAAACGTGCACGTGTCATGGCAACCTAAAAAGGTCTAGTATTCTAGATGAACAAGCCACATATACATGCACATAACAACATTACAACATATCATTAACCACCGTTCATCATAACATATCATATCGTAAACATATCATTAACCACCGTTCATCATAACATATCATATCGTAAACATATCATTAACCACCGTTCATCATATCATATCATAACCACCGTTCATCATATCATATCATAAACCACCGTTCATCATATCATATCATAAACATAACTACGGGGAAGCATCATAGGTATCGTCATCATTATTCCCCGAGTACCTCCCATATCAACCCAACCACATTATAGGTTATACATTACCGTTATGGAGGTTATAGTTTATGAAACCATTTTCGTTGCACCCTCAGCGTGACAAAAGTAGTGTATCTTACCTCGTAGTAGTGTATGCGCGTAAACAACAGCTAGTAGTGCTTAACAGTATTCCCCGACACCTATCGTACATTAACATATAGAGTATAAGTCATTAGGGACCTTAAAACAACTCTCGTATGACCTTAGGACTGACTACGTAAAAGTCCAGCATTAAACCTTACGAATTTAACCCAAAACGAACTTAGAAAACGAATTTGAACATCAAACGAACTTAGCCTTCGTTTTTAGATTCAAACGAAGATGATCTTCGTTTTGTCAAACGAAGATAGTTTCCAGAAAACGAATTTAGGCTCAACGAAGATGGCTCAAACGAACTTAAGCCTAAGTTCGTTCAGTATTCAAAAACGAACATGTTCTTCATCTTTTTCCAGAAACGAACGACTATGGCTTCTTCCAAAACACGATTTTGACCTTGTTTAACATATTTAAACATCTTTCGATCATCAAGATCGTTTATACACCCGTTAAACACCATTACGAACATCAATTAACCAAAACATCTTTTAAACTCTAATTAATTGCAAAAACCCTTTTTAAATCAGTTTTGAATCAATATTAAAACATCTTTTGATCTGAAAATACAATTAACAACCCATTGATTACCTGATTGCTTTGATAGCCAATTGAAAGTAACCCAAAATACTCAATCAATTTAACCAAAACTTGAACAATTGCTTTAGAAATCGGTTCAGTGATTGGAGAGGCTGTGTAAGTGTAATTATTTGTTAATTGCTGCCAAATCACTCTAGATTAGGTTAATCCTAGCCCTAATCCCGTTTTTAACTTTTCTCCATTGGCAAAACTAGTCCCTGGACTTCATATCGACTTTATTTCACATTCAAACACCTATTGGGGATACATACAACACACTAAAGCACTTTCGCACACTACATAGGCCTTTTACACATCATTTAATCCACTTTATTGTCACTCATTAAAGATAATTAAATCTCACATATAGGGCACATAAACATATAAACACATATTTCCACACAAACATATCACGGACTTAGAATTTGACCTAACGACGTTAGTCAACATGAACGATTAAGTTTTGGGATGTTACAATTACCTCCCCCTTAAGAGGATTCCGTCCCCGGAATCACTTCAGCATCAAAAAGGTGGGGATAGGTCTCCCGCATTACGGACTCGGTCTCCCAAGTCATACTTTCGCCGTGATTGTGTTTCCACTTTATGAGAACTAGATCGATAGTCTTTCGTCGTAGCTTCTTTTGTTTCCTTCCCAATATAGCAACAGGTTCATCGACAATCTGCTTGTTGGGATTAATACTTACGTCCTCGGGTGGAATGACATCCGTTTCATTCGCATAGCACTTACGTAGGTAACACACATGAAATGTGTTGTGAATTCCATTAAGTTCTGGAGGTAAGTCCAGCTTAAATGCCTGTTCATTAACCTTCTTAATGATCTTAAAAGGTCCAATGAATCTGGGGCTTAACTTTCCACGTTTCCAAACCGTAATACACCTTTCCAAGGCGACACTTTGAGTAAAACCATTTCGCCTTCTTTAAAATCGAACGGCCTCCTTTTCTTATCAGCATATGACTTTTGCCTTTCACGAGCAACACGTAAGGCTTTCTTTGCAACATTAACTTTATCGGCCGTAATTTGCACCACTTCGGGTCCAGCAAATTGCTTTTCCCCGGGCTCCAACCAACAACTAGGAGTCCGACACTTTCTACCATATAACATCTCATAAGGTGGCATTCCTATACTTGCATGATAACTATTGTTATACGCAAACTCGATAAGAGGTAGGTGTTTATCCCACGAACCACCATAATCCATTACACAAGCTCTGAGCATATCTTCGAGCGTTTGAATAGTCCTTTCACTTTGCCCATCGGTCTGCGGGTGATAGGCTGTGCTCAGACGAACTTGAGTACCAACTTCCCGTTGAAAACTCTTCCAAAAGTTGGAAACGAATCGAGCATCACGATCGGACACAATCGATATCGGAACACCATGTTTAGTAACCACTTCATCAATATACAACGTAGCGAAGTTCTCCATAGGAGCAGTCTCACAAACTGGGAGAAAGTGAGCACTCTTCGTTAATCGATCGACAATAACCCATATCATATCGTGACCACGAGGCGTCCTCGGAAGTTTGGTCACAAAATCCATCGTAATGTGATCCCATTTCCACTCAGGGATCTCAAGTTGCTGAAACTTCCCGTAAGGCTTTTGATGTTCAGCTTTTACCTTCGCACACGTCAAACATTTCTGCACATACATCATCACATCGTTCTTAATACTGGGCCACAATAAATAGGCTTCAAATCTGCATGCATCTTTGTGGCACCAGGGTGTACAGAATACTTAGTTTTGTGAGCTTCATCCATTACTAACTCACGATTGCCTCCATAGAGAGGAACCCATATTCTACCTTTGTAGGTTCGAAGGCCACGACTATTTTCTTCCATTTGGAGTCTGTTCTTCTTCTTTTTCCCAATAGACTCCGCTTTCACATTAACATCCCTTAACGCTTCGATTTGAGCTAATCGAATAGGTTCCAGTAAATTCGACTCAATCTTTGTAATCATCGCACACAATCTACTTTTCGCATATCCTTTGCGGCTTAAGGCATCAGCAACCACATTAGCTTTGCCTGGGTGATATTTAATCTCACAATCATAATCCTTTAATAACTCCATCCACCGTCGTTGTCTAACATTCATGTCCTTCTGAGTAAACACGTACTGTAAGCTCTTATGATCCGTATAAAGGGTACACTTTGTACCATACAGATAATGTCGCCACAACTTCAGAGCAAAAACAACCGCAGCCAGCTCAAGGTCATGAGTAGGATAGTTCCGCTCATGAGGCTTCAGCTGTCGAGAGGCGTAAGCGATAACTTTGTCTCGTTGCATTAGTACACACCCTAACCCCGTGATGGATGCGTCACTATAAACCACTAAATCATCTGCTCCTTCGGGTAAGGCTAAGACTGGAGCTTCACACAACTTCTTTTTCAACGTTGTGAAGGCTTTCTCTTGAGCATCAGTCCATACAAATTTCACACCTTTCTTCGTTAATTCAGTCATTGGTTTAGCAATGCGCGAGAAATCCTGAATGAAACGTCGATAATAGCCAGCCAAACCGAGAAAACTTTTAATTTCAGTAGGAGACTTAGGCTGCTCCCACTTCGACACCGCTTCTATCTTCGAAGGATCCACCTTTATACCATCAGAGGAGACGACATGGCCGAGGAAATGAACTTCCTTTAGCCAGAACTCGCACTTGGAGAATTTAGCATATAGCTTTTTCTCTCTGAGGACTTGAAGGACAGCTCTCAATGCTCTCTATGTTCCTCTTCCGACTTTGAATACACAAGGATGTCGTCGATAAAAACAATAACGAAATGATCCAGAAAAGGTCGACAGACACGGTTCATCAAATCCATAAACTTCGCTGGAGCATTTGTCAAACCGAATGGCATGACAAGGAACTCATAGTGACCATAACGAGTTCGAAACGCTGTTTTGGCTACACTTTCTTCTTCAACCTTCAGTTGATGATAGCCAGATCGTAAGTCGATCTTCGAAAAATAGGTAGCACCTTGAAGTTGATCGAACAAATCATCAATACGAGGGAGTGGATATTTATTCTTCACCGTTCTTTTATTCAGCTCGCGATAATCGATACACATGCGCATGGATCCGTCTTTCTTCTTTACGAAAAGGATAGGAGCACCCCATGGAGAGGAACTCGGACGAATGAAACCTTTATCTAAAAGTTCCTGAATTTGCGTCATTAACTCCTTCATCTCCGTCGGAGCTAATCGATAGGGAGCTTTGGCTACAGGAGTAGCACCAGGAGTGAGATCAATAGAAAATTCAACCTCACGATCAGGAGGAAGACCTGGAAGATCTTCAGGGAAAACGTCTGGAAACTCGGAAACAACTTCAACATCAGAAACTGTAGGCTTCGCGATACGAGAATCAATTACATAAGCTATAAAATGTGACTTAGTTTGCCGTATACAACGAAGCGCTTTCATCATTGAGATCACCTTAACATTTCCCGGCTTCTTGTCACCATATACACAGACACCTTTACCGTCGGGAGTAGCGATACGGACTATCTTTTTCGAACATAGGACGACAGCCTCATTCTTAGACATCCAGTCCATACCAAGTACAACATCGAAACTAGGAATGGTAGCGGGTAACAGGTTAGCAGTAAATGAACGACCCTCTATTTCTATCGGACAATCAGAATAACCTTCCCGAATAATAGACGTCGCACTATTAGCCACCTCTACTTCTATAGGGCACCGTAAAGAACTAGTAGTCATGTCTAACTTAGGAGCAAACAGAGTAGACACAAAAGATTTGTTCGCACCAGAATCAAATAACACATTAGCAGGTTTGGAGTTAACAATAAGGGTAGCAGTAACTACCTGATCATCGTCTTTTGCCTCCTCAGCCGTCATCTGAAAAGCACGGGCTTTGGCTTTGGAAGCTTCTGCCTTCCTTCCCTCATCTTTCTTCATCTGCGGGCAGTCTGCAATACGGTGCTTGGTGTCTCCACATTTATAACATCTAGCCTTGTCAGTGCATTGATCAATGGTATGACCCTGAGTTCCACACTTATTGCACCTGCGGGTCTTTGTAGAACACTGACCAGAATGGATAGATTTGCAGCCAGGGCACCATTTTCCATCCTTGTCTGCCCTTCCCTTGTCAGAGGACGATGAAGATCCCTTAAATTTCTTACCAAAACGATTTGATCCACCAAACCTCCGTTTATTGCCAGACTTCTTCTCATCCTCTTTCTTTTCAACTTTCTTATCCGCAGCAAAATCATCATCAAGCTTTTTGGATTCCTTGATTGCTTCAGTTAGGGTCTTATGCTGCCTACAAATACCTCGATAACTTGGAGGTAAACCATCGACATAGCAGGCGACTTGATCTGCATCAGTTCTGAATAGATGACCCACAAATTTCATCTTTTCCATAAAGGAACGAGCATAATCATTAATTTTGCCAACTTCAGCTGTTAAAGCACGGAACTCTTTTTCCATTTTGCGCTGTTCATGAGTCCCGATATACTCCTCAATGAATTTCTGCTTAAAGTCAGCCCACGTAATAGCAGTTACCATAGCCGGAGTCATTGAAATAGTAATGCTCTTCCACCAGTCTCGAGCACCTTCTTTCAACATTCTACTCGCACACAACACCTTTTTATCCTCTGGACAGTCACAAGCTTCAAAGACCATCTCAGTATCATCAAGCCATTCCATACAGCCTACTGCGTTAAGTGTTCCATTGAATTTCTGAGCTCCACACTTCTGGAAACTTTCGAACTTAAATCGAGGAGCTTGAACTACATTAGGAGGAGCCACATCAACATTAACAGGGGGAACGACAACATTATCCACTGGTGGCTCAATGTGGTGAGATGGCACTGAGTAGTTGCCATCAGTTCCTTCAGCATTCTCAGCAAGAGCGTTGTTCAGTTGCTCCTGAGTCTGTGCTAACTGGGCTTGGAGAGTCAGCACAAGATTGTACAGTTCAGCTGCATTAGGGATTTGCTCCACCACTGCTTCGTTAACTCTAGGTGGATTGCCGGGAGGTGGAGGCATAGGACCTAATGGGCTTGGCTGATTTACTTGCTGGGGGTTTCCTCGATTTCCATTCACGTTAGCTGCAGTAGCAGTAGCAGCAGCATTAGTAGCAACTGCACCTGGATGGACAGGTGGAGTAACGCTGGCAGTTGCTCCGTCACGTTGGATGTTGCGGTTGCGAGTGTTAACCATTTTCCTTCAATAAAATGGTGGAGTCGATAAGCGCGAAATAAAACAAAAGTTCGTTGGGATAAGGCTAAATCATATCATCGTAACATAAACATCTCATAAGCCTTATCATACTCGCACTCATCCCAACCCATCCTACATCACATGTCATCACTAGCTAAGGCATCCTACGAATACCTAGCATGCGCATCTTAAGTTTAAGTCCAAATCCTATGGTCAATAGGCCTTGGTTCACTTAAACTACTTCTCTGATACCAACTTGTAACACCCGTTTCGTAAAAATATGGATTTCCAAAAATTTTGCCTAACGGCGTTAAATCATGCGGAAACGATTTAGGAAAATACTCAACTAAGGAAAACAGTTGAGAAACATAAGTGGTGTTACTAATAGCATCAAATCAGTAATAAAAGAAATCCATAAGATTGCCCAACATAAAGCAATCATAACATATCATATCGTAAACATATCATTAACCACCGTCATCATAACATATCATATCGTAAACATATCATTAACCACCGTCATCATAACATATCATATCGTAAACATATCATTAACCACCGTCATCATAACATATCATATCGTAAACATATCATTAACCACCGTCATCATAACATATCATATCGTAAACATATCATTAACCACCGTCATCATAACATATCATATCGTAAACATATCATTAACCACCGTCATCATAACATATCATATCGTAAACATATCATTAACCACCGTCATCATAACATATCATATCGTAAACATATCATTAACCACCGTCATCATAACATATCATATCGTAAACATATCATTAACCACCGTCATCATAACATATCATATCGTAAACATATCATTAACCACCGTCATCATAACATATCATATCGTAAACATATCATTAACCACCGTCATCATAACATATCATATCGTAAACATATCATTAACCACCGTCATCATAACATATCATATCGTAAACATATCATATCGTAAACATATCATTAACCACCGTCATCATAACATATCATATCGTAAACATATCATTAACCACCGTCATCATAACATATCATATCGTAAACATATCATTAACCACCGTCATCATAACATATCATATCGTAAACATATCATTAACCACCGTCATCATAACATATCATATCGTAAACATATCATTAACCACCGTCATCATAACATATCATATCGTAAACATATCATTAACCACCGTTCATCATAACATATCATATCGTAAACATATCATTAACCACCGTTCATCATAACATATCATATCGTAAACATATCATTAACCACCGTTCATCATAACATATCATATCGTAAACATATCATTAACCACCGTTCATCATAACATATCATATCGTAAACATATCATTAACCACCGTTCATCATAACATATCATATCGTAAACATATCATTAACCACCGTTCATCATAACATATCATATCGTAAACATATCATTAACCACCGTTCATCATAACATATCATATCGTAAACATATCATTAACCACCGTTCATCATAACATATCATATCGTAAACATATCATTAACCACCGTTCATCATAACATATCATATCGTAAACATATCATTAACCACCGTTCATCATAACATATCATATCGTAAACATATCATTAACCACCGTTCATCATAACATATCATATCGTAAACATATCATTAACCACCGTTCATCATAACATATCATATCGTAAACATATCATTAACCACCGTTCATCATAACATATCATATCGTAAACATATCATTAACCACCGTTCATCATAACATATCATATCGTAAACATATCATTAACCACCGTTCATCATAACATATCATATCGTAAACATATCATTAACCACCGTTCATCATAACATATCATATCGTAAACATATCATTAACCACCGTTCATCATAACATATCATATCGTAAACATATCATTAACCACCGTTCATCATAACATATCATATCGTAAACATATCATTAACCACCGTTCATCATAACATATCATATCGTAAACATATCATTAACCACCGTTCATCATAACATATCATATCGTAAACATATCATTAACCACCGTTCATCATAACATATCATATCGTAAACATATCATTAACCACCGTTCATCATAACATATCATATCGTAAACATATCATTAACCACCGTTCATCATAACATATCATATCGTAAACATATCATTAACCACCGTTCATCATAACATATCATATCGTAAACATATCATTAACCACCGTTCATCATAACATATCATATCGTAAACATATCATTAACCACCGTTCATCATAACATATCATATCGTAAACATATCATTAACCACCGTTCATCATAACATATCATATCGTAAACATATCATTAACCACCGTTCATCATAACATATCATATCGTAAACATATCATTAACCACCCATTGATTACCTGATTGCTTTGATAGCCAATTGAAAGTAACCCAAAATACACAATCAATTCAACAAAACATCTTTTGATCTGAAAATACAATTAACAACCCATTGATTACCTGATTGCTTTGATAGCCAATTGAAAGTAACCCAAAATACTCAATCAATTTAACCAAAACATCTTTTGATCTGAAAATACAATTAACAACCCATTGATTACCTGATTGCTTTGATAGCCAATTGAAAGTAACCCAAAATACTCAATCAATTTAACCAAAACTATGAAATACAATTGATCTACACTCGGAATTTCTCAAGACAATCGAAACACTTAAAGTTGTGAAATGTTCCTTTTAGCGATTGAGAGAAGATTGCACAAGTTCACCAAGAATATTGCAGGTTTGCAAAGTGTGAATTCTATCGAAGATTATTCGAAGAAGTAGTATTCTTGGTTGTGCAATGACTTGTATTTATAGGCAAAGTTAACATTGGAATGTTAACTTTAGCCGTACAAATGTGGTTGGGAGCATTTAAGGAATAGCATTTAATTCCTTAAAAAGCAGTGTAAAGTCGCATGTTAAAGGACTTTACATAACCACCTTTATGTACCTTTTAATACTTAAATAATAAGATAAGGCTTATTTTCCGGGTAAAGGTACATAAAGCATACAAGTCAATTCCTCGTAATCAGTGTAAAGCTTTAAGGGCTTTCCACTGATGGTCTCCAGTTTGTAACTGACTAGAATCAACTGGGCTTCGCTGCCATTGCCATTCTCTATCTTCCATTTGTTGGCTTCGACTTCAACTGGAATGCTTCTTCAACTTGGTCAGTTCTCAACTGGAGGAAGTCTTCAGTTGCGTAACTGTACGGTGCAACTGGACTTCAATATATTTCTCGACAAATCTTCTTGGTCACCAGTTTACTGGGTCACCAGATGCAACTGGTGACTAGTCAGTGTGAACTGGTGACTGGCCAGTTCCAGGTGAACTGGTCCTAACATTTGATTTTGGTCATTTGGTTCAGGGTTGGTTTCTTGTGGAGCTATGGTGGGTTGGATGGTTGGTTGTGGATCTGGTTGATCATTCATGTTTACACGATGAAGTATCCGATTCCTTCTAGCTGTTTTCTCAATTTTCGGATCAAACAACAAAGGTGATGTATTCTTGGAATACCTCGTATGCATACACTACTTGAAATCTGCACAATCAACATACCTCGTGTAATACTGAACTACAGGAATGAAAAATGAAACAAACAAGAACTGAACCAAACAAAACAAAACTAAATATTTTTGGATTTTTGAAAATTTTAAGTAAACTAATTGAAAACAAAATTTCAACACTTTGCACACCGATTCCCCGGCAGCGGCGCCAAAATTTGATCGTTGTCGTTGGACCGATCAAAAATATAACTAAATACCAATAACTAGTATGGGTAAGTCGAGTATCATATCCTCAGGGAATCATGGGAAAGTGTTGAACAATTTACAAACTTGATTAAACTAGGCATAAACTTAAAATTGATTGTTGGATTGATTTGATTAAAACTAAAAATGATTGAAACTTAACAAAATAATTCAATATAAAAAGGGTAGACCATTCTCACGATCCCAATTATGCTTTCAAAAGTATAACCTAACTTATATTCGTTGGAAATCACATAGACATGATTCGTTATAAAGCTTGGAATGAATGAACGTTAAGGACTAATTGATTAGGTTGTGATGATTCACGATAATGAAAACCGAGTAATTGACACAACTAAATTATTTATCCATTAACAAGATTACAATTTCATAAGAGATTATTCCAATAATTAATGATTAACAAGAAATTGAAATCAAAAGATAGATGGAATTCATTCAAAGTTATAAACAAATAATCATTCATTCAAACCAAATAACATTAGATGCAAAACACAATTAAGAATTAAACATCTAATCCAACTTGAATATAAGAAAGTTTGAATACAATTGTCTTACATAATTGTTCACATGAGAATGATCTAAAGAAAATTAGCCTTCCATATTCATCAATGAATCTTCAATTCGGATTGTCATCTCCATGATCTTGTGATTTGATGATGATTTTTGGGGCTTTGGAAAGGTTAGGGTTTGCTCTTGGTATCAGAAAATAGGGCTTGGATATTTTCTAATTCGTGAATAGAAGTGATATAAACTGAAAATTAATTAAAACCCAAAAATTCGGATTTTCTGAACT
>CM067175.1:102217290-102232724 GCA_034093135.1 Erigeron breviscapus
AGATAGAGAGTAAACGGTTGATTGGATTAAGTCAAAGTGCTTATATAGATAAAATCTTGAAGAGATTCAAGATGGAAAACTCTAAGCGCGGGAATTTGCCTATGCAAGAAGGACTTAATTTATCTAGCAAGAATGGTGCTTCTTCACCTGAAGAGGTGGAGCGTATGAAAAGAATTCCTTATGCTTCGGCTGTGGGATCTATCATGTATGCGGTGAGATGCACTAGACCTGATATTGCGTTCGCGCAAAATATAGTTAGCCGCTATCAGCAAAATCCTGGAGAGGATCATTGGACTGCTGTAAAGAACATTCTTAAGTACATGCGTGCTACTAAAGAATTGTTTTTGGTGTATGGAGGAAATCCCGATGCAGAGCTTAAAGTCACTGGATATTGTGATGCTGGATTTCAGACTGATAGAGATGATACAAAATCTCAGTCGGGATACGTCTTCGTTTAAAATGGAGGCGCGGAGGATTGGAAGAGCAAGAAACAAACCACAGTTTCTATGTTTGCGACAGAGTCTGAGTATATAGCTGCTTCGGATGCAGCCATGGAAGCTGTCTGGATCAGAAAGTTTATTTCTGGGCTTGACGTGATGCCCTCAAATAACTCACCTATGGATCTGTATTGTGATAATTCGGGAGCAATTATCATTGCCAATGAACCTGGAGTTCAGAAAGGTGCCAGACATTACCAGAGAAGATATCACTATGTTCGTGAGCGAATCGAATCACGTGAAATCAATTTACTCAAAGTTCACACAGATTGTAACTTAGCTGATCCTTTTACAAAGGCTTTGTCAAAAGGAAAGCTCAATAAGCATGCCGAGGGCATAGGTTATTGCTAGTTATATCATGTAAATCTGTGATTGGTATTTGGATAATGGGATGTTAAAAAATTGTTATTTTAATAAAAGAATTTTTATACGCGGTATAAGTGGTTTCATTTTATAATGATTGTGTCCTATATTTGCATGTTTAGATCCATGAATATTTGAAAATATTCTAAACGTCCATTGTCGATTAATTATATGGGAATGTAATTAAAGTAAGACAATTGTGAGAGATTGGTGAAAATATTTAAGGGAATATTTTGGAGATGGTGGATATCGTACCAAACTCACATGATATTCAATTGTGAATATTGGACTTACCCCACTTAACGAATTGTCATTTTATGGATCGGCGTCATTAAGTGAAATTCGTGAAAAGGTTGCTTTATTTATCCTTAGACTTAAGATACAAGTAGGTTATGCATGTGTGGATTGCATTTTCTAGATATAGTTCTAACTGTCCTGAACAAGGTAGTAATAAAGGGCTATTTTCAGAAATGTTAAGAAACGACATGGCTAGACACTTGTAGTCAATACAGGATTTGTTCCTTCAATTTGAAACTGAAGTATGATACCATTTGGCGCCCTCATTAATTAATTAAGATGTTTGTATGGCCATACCCAAATGAACTCAAGAGGTGGTCTTGACTAATTTGGTAATCTTGATTAATTGTAGAAATGAGAAACATAATCGTTAATTTATGAAATGACATTGATCCATATTCATAATTAACAAGGGTATCTGAAACAAAGGGATATTAAAGACTAAATCATTTCAAAAGATAATTTAAGAAACTATCCTTAAATTTTTCCGGAGCATTGGCGTGTTGCTAGACGCTAACCAATGTTATTGCCTTTATGATAACATGCTCAAGTGGGAGCTGTTAGAGTGTGATCATGTTATTATAAACGTATGTCCGGAAATAATTTAAGCTACGGGGTCACACGAAATGACACGGTAACTTATATTATTAATTAGTATATTATGTAATATATTAATTAAAATATAATCACGAATTAATTAATTATGGATTTAATTAATTAAAGAGGAGGTGTTGGAGTGTAATAAGGAATTAGTATTGTTTCCTAATAAAAGGAAGGGGCCGAAAATTATAAGGCTTGGAAAGCCTTTGAAGTTGCTTGCCCATCAAGTTTAAAACCCTAACTAATTAGCCTATAAATAGAGGGCTAATTCCAAGGGTTTTAATCACACAATTACACAAAGCAAAACTCTCTCCTCTCTCCCTCTAGGTTCGGCCGAAACATCCCTCTCCAAGGGATTTTCGGTTTTCGATTTTTAGCTAGGAAAACAATTGGGTTTTCGGGTTTAGCTAGGGTTTCGGTTTTGAGGGTTTAAACAAAGGGTTGTTTGGTTCGTGATTCGGGTACTAGCATACAATATAAGGGTGTCTAGTGTGCAATCATAGAGGGGTTTTACTTTAAACCCTACAATAATAATAATCTAATTATTATTAATATTATTGGAAGCTTTGCAAAGGTACATACTCAACTCTTTGTTAATTAATTTGATTGCATATTTGTTTCGATTCTTCCGTTGCGCATACTCGTGATTATATGTATGATTATATGCTTATATTCTAACAGAAGATAGTGCTCACTTGTAGACTCATGATTATATATCATTTCAAAAGTTGTTTTAGAGTTCAATCTTTATATTTGCATGTTTAGAAGCAACATGGGGTACATTAGAGTTATAATACAATTGTATTTGATACCATGTGTCTAAGGAAATGTATTGTGGATCAGGATCAATATAGGTAGAAATATGTTACGATCCCACATCGGCCAAGTATGGGATTGGTTGGTGGTTTATAAGCCTAGGTGTCCCCTCCTCCTTTGAGCTAGCTTTTGGGAGTGAGTTCTACACTTAGCTTATGGCATGATGCGAGCCTATTATGGGATGAGTTCGTATCAAAATATAGGTTGGCAAACAAATCAAAATTGTACTTTTGGAACAAGTCGGGTGGTCGCTTGGGCCGACTACGCACTCTTTTGTCATCAGGTGATTTTCTTAATACTTGATATTCTAAGAATGACTTTGGACCTGATGTGACCAATTTATACCCATCGCCCACATCGTTATTGGCCTTTTATTATATGTTTTTAGTCGATTTTGTTGGCATTTGGTGCGTTTATGGGTTTGTTAGTGGTTTCAGGTTCTAAACAGGTGACGTTTCCGTTTGGTGCAATTTCGAGTAATTTGAGGCCATGATGATTGGAGAGTTCGAGAGGTGAAAAGAGATAGAAAAATATGCAAGTCTTCACAAGTTGTTGTGTGGCCATTTGAGACCAGTGTATTTACACTGCGACGCAGTGGGCAAGTTTGCCTTCACTGCGCCGCAGTCATCTTTATGGGAATAGGCATCGAGACCAGTGAGATTGTACTGCGACGCAGTGGTGGTGAACGGGCCCACTGCGCCGCAGTCGGCCAGAAGAAAAGGGGAGATTGCAACCAGTATATTTGCACTGCGACGCAGTGGGATGTGCATATGCCCACTGCGCCGCAGTCAGCTTTGACAAATGAGCACAATTGGGGCAGTAAGATTGCACTGCGCCGCAGTGGGGGCATCACTCGCCCACTGCGCCGCAGTGAGAGTACGTGGCTGAAGGGTTTTGGGCAGCTTTTGCTTCAGATTAAAGGGAGGTATAAATAGTAAATGAAACCTAATTCCCAATTATCAAGTCTCTTTCTAGGAGCTGCACTTCAAGGAAAACCTTCAAGGATCAATTCAAGATTTCATCGTCTTCGATTCGTTGAAGATTCACGTGCACCCATCTAGATCGTATCTACTTATTTGTCTTGCAATTTCTATTTCTCAAACAATTGGTACATCATGTTCTTCCTTGATTTTAATTGTAATTTCAATTTAATCATGAGTGGCTAATCTTTTAATCATCCACCTTGATGAAACTAGACGAATGATGTGATTGCTATATGTTTTAATTCAAAGAGTTGATTTCAATTATCGTTGTGTCGAGATCTTGATGATTTAATTCCTTTATTTGTGTTATTATGATATTGGTGGCATGTGTGTTCTTCGTTAGTGGTACTAGTTGAACACATATGTGATTTTCAAACGGTTGCTTGTCTATGAGCAATTATCACTAGTTCATGGTATGATAGTGAATGTCATTTTAATAAAAGGAATCATTTTGTCAACGTGTTTTGTAACGGTTGGTGGTACCACGTTATATTCACATAGGCGCAATTGGTAATTTGATAGTCAAACAAACTAATTGTTGGTAAGGTTGTCTAGGCATTGGTGGTACCGGCTTGGGTAATTAAACTAGCAATTTAGGTGTTTGGGTGTTTTGTGAGCGGTTGGTGGTACCACGCGAGCATTTTATCCTTTCACGATTATCTTGTCAACTCTTAATGAATTTGGTCTTAATTGAAAGCAATCATGTTTGAAGTCTAGCGAAGTCAAGGTGGATGATCTTTACCATTATTGTTTGAAGCTTACCTTTACTTTATGCGTTTTATCTTTAAAAGTTATTGTCAAAGAGAGAATTGAAGCAACACCCTTTTTCCAAACCATTTTACTAAACAATTGATTCAAACCAATCCCCGTGAACGAACCTGGACTTACTTTTAACTATATTGCATACGATCGGGTCCACTGCCCGATAGTGTGTAGTAGTGAGTTTTAGGTATTTCTAGTTTTAATTTTTAAACTCGATTTAGCACATCAAGTTTTTGGCGCCGCTGCCGGGGATTGTGTGTCGTTTTAGTTGTTAATTTAGTGGTTTGATCCTTCCTCACGCGTGAGGAAGTTATTTGCTTTAATAGTTTAGTTTTTCTTTTTATCACAGGTGCAGTTGACGTGTTTGGTTAGTTGTGTTTTGCAGGTCTACTTCTTAGTTGATGAACTTGCGGTCTTCGGGTTTACCTCTAAATAGTCCTTTGAGAACACCAACAAGACGTAGGTTTAACTTCACAACACCTACACCATTCTCACCTATTGCTAGACCCACTCCTGATTCGGACGAGGAAGGGTTCTATTTGGACGAATTTTTCAATCTAGAAGTTAAGTTAGAAGAGAAAATGGGAGACGAAGAAAGGGATCCGAATGATATACGTTATGGTGAGAGGGTCCGTACTATTCCTGCCAACCGTGGTAGCCCTATAAGACCTCCAGCCATTGCTCATGATTTCAATCTGAAAGGCAATCATCTTAAAAGTATTGAGGAGCAACAGTTTGACGGTAAAAGGAAATGGGATCCATACCAACATTTGGAAAGGTTTGAAAAGTTGGCACGGTTATATCAATACGGGCAAAACCAAATGAATGCCGTTAAACTTGAGACATTTCCCATGTCCATTACCGGTGATGCTCTAGATTGGTTTAATGATCTTCCGAAAAATTCCATAACAACTTGGGACCAACTCAAGCAAGCTTTCATTGGTGAGTTTTATTCACTTAGAACTCAAAGGAAGTTGGAGAATTTGATTAGGTCCTTTGACCAAGATGAAGATGAAGATGTGGTGGATGCATGGATCCGTTTTAAGGAGATGTTGAGGAATTGTCCGGGCCATAACATGACTAAGGAGCAATATGTCGAGCTTTTCTTTGATGGCCTAGATAAGAAGTATAAACGTGAGTTAGGATATGCTTTTGGTGGTGGTTTTAACAAAATTACACCAAATGAAGGTTTTGAAATTTTGGAGTCCATGGCAAAGGACAATGCAAATATGGATGATGATAGATTTTTGAAGAATGAGAGAAGGTTAAAGAAAGGTACTAGCCAAGGTAGGGTTGCAAAGGTTGAAGCTAGTCATGATTCGGGAATGATTGGAGAGATTAGAGCGCTATCTGAGCGCATGGAAAAGGGATTTGCTATGCAAGAGAATCGGTTTGGAGCATTGAAAGGGATGTAAAGGTAGTAGCCGATGGATGTGATCATTGTGGTAATATGCATTATTCTGAAGATTGTCCAAATCGGGCACCCGAAGATGTGAGTTACATCCAGAATCAACAACAAGGGAGCTACCAACGCAATACCGGTTTCCAGAACCGTTCTTCAGGTAATCCTTCTTATAACCCTTCTTTTCCTACTAATAATTCTCATTTTTCAGGAAATAGATGGCAAAGGGATAACTTTCAGAGTCAGCCACAACATCAAACTCAACAAGGACAAGGATCTGGATCTTCTTCTTCTAATGCCGATCCAAATGCCGAGTTGAGGGAGATGATGAAACAGTTGGTTAGTAATCAGGCCGAAACTAACACTAGCATTAAGATGATTCGGGATGATACTAAGGCATTGAATGAGAGGTTGGATAGGATAGATGGCAAGGTAGAAATCAATATGAAGAATCAATGTGTGAATTTTAAGGATCTTGAGAGTAGGATGGCTGCCCTTTCTAGGCCTCCAGGTACTTTACCTAGCAATACTCAACAGAATCCTAAGCCTCAGTTTAGCATGGGGCCAAATCAGGGACAAATTCAGGGCAGAAGTACACTCCACCTCAAGCCCGTAATGAGGAAGCAGAGGCCATCACAACTCGTACAGGTAAATCTTATGACCCTCCTACTATGCCTAATGTTGTTGTTTCAGATGTTCAGGATTCAGGAAATGATGAAGCTGAATGAGGAGATTGAGATGGAAGAGAATCCAACCGAGAAGACTCCGGTCACTCCACCAAAACCGGTTGTGGAAACCGAGGTTAAAGCTTATAAACCAAAAGTTCCATTTTCACAACGGTTCAGGAAGGCAGAGCTAAAGGAACAATATAACAAGTTTGTTCAAATGATTTCAAATGTTCATATTAATGTGCCTTTAGTTGATTTGATACAGGGGATGCCTCATTATGCCAAGTTCATCAAGGAACTTGTGACGGATAAAGGAAAGATGGAGGAGGCAAAAGCTACTTTTCTCAATGCCGAGTGTTCTGCTATCTTGCAGAACCGCATTCCCTAAGCTTGAAGACCCAGGGAGTTTTCTGATTACTTGCTCTATTAGAACCATTATTTGTAAGGCCTTAGCTGATTTAGGTGCTAGCATTAATTTGATGCCTTATTCGGTTTGGAGTAAGTTGGCTTTAGGAATCCTTCGCCCGACTCGCATGAGTATTAGGCTTGCCGACCACTCATTTCAGTATCCCATGGGGATTGCTGAAAATATTAGAGTCAAAGTGGGTCATATTGTTTCCTAGTTGACTTTGTTATCCTAGAGATGGAGGAGGATGCACAGGTACCCCTTATTCTTGGACGACCTTTTCTAAATACCGCGGATGCTATCATCCGTGTGAAGGATAAGGAAATTTCTTTGGGAGTGGGTACGGATAGGATTGTTTTTAATGTTGAAAGGTCTATTAAGCATTCTTATTCTAATGATGAGTCATGTTTCAGGATTGATGTAATTGATGATGCTTTGGACCGAGAGTTTCAGGAGTTGATGGAGACCGATATGGGAGATGAGGAGATTGCTAATCTAGGAGCTGGAGATATTTCTGATGATGATTTATTTGCAGAGGTTATGGCACTTAGCTTGGATGAGACACCTCCAGTGGATGAGAGTTTTGAGGAGGTGGTTGCTGATGGAAGCTCAAGGGTACCTAATTCAGTTGATTTACCACCTACAGATTTGGAGCTTAAGCCATTGCCTGCCCATTTGGAGTATGCTTACTTGGCAGGTAAATCCTCTTTACCAGTGGTTATCTCGTCCTCACTCTCGAGTGACGAGAAAGGATTCTTAGCTGTGCTTAAGCCATAAGCGGGCTTTTGCTTGGAAGATCACCGACATTCCAGGTATTAGTCCTAACTTTTGTCAGCACAAGATTGATTTTGTCGATGATGTTAAGCCCGTTGTCCAGCGACAAAGGAGGCTAAATCCTAATATGAAGAAGTGGTTAAGAAAGAAGTGATTAAGTTGTTAGATGCAGGGATTATTTTCCCTATTGCCGATAGTCCTTGGGTTAGTCCTGTTCATTGTGTGCCCAAAAAGGGGGGTATGACGGTTATTGAGAATGAGAATAGGGAACTCTTGGCTACTAGGACTATAACGGGTTGGCGGGTTTGTATTGACTACCGTAAGCTTAATGATGCCACCCGAAAGGATCACTTTCCATTGCCTTTTATTGATCAGATGTTGGAGAGATTAGCAGGTAATGAGTATTTTTGTTTCCTTGATGGGTTTTCCGGGTACTTTCAAATACCCATTGATCCAAAGGATCAAGAAAAGACCACTTTCACGTGCCCCTTGGCACTTTTGCTTATCGGCGAATGCCGTTTGGTCTATGTAATGCCCCGGGCACCTTTCAAAGGTGCATGATAGCGATATTCCAGGACATGCTTGAAACCTCCATGGAGGTTTTCATGGATGATTTCTCGGTTTTTGGGGACTCATTTCGTACTTGTTTGCATAACTTAGATAAGATGTTGGAAAGGTGCGAGAGGGCACAACTTGTTTTAAATTGGGAGAAATGCCACTTCATGGTGACCGAGGGTATTGTGCTAGGTCACAAAGTGTCTAAGGCCGGGATAGAGGTCGATAGGGCTAAGATTGATGTTATAGCCAAATTACCCCCGCCTTCCAATGTGAAAGGGGTAAGGAGTTTTCTTGGACATGCCGGTTTTTACCGCCGTTTCAAAGATTTTTCTAAGATTACTCGTCCTATGACCCACTTGTTGGAGAAGGACGTCCCTTTTGTATTTGATGATGCTTGTTTAAGTGCTTTTCAGGTTCTAAAGGAGAAGTTGACTAATTCTCCTATCATGGTCGGGCCGGATTGGGAATTGCCCTTTGAATTGATGTGTGATGCTAGTGATTTTGCTGTGGGAGCCGTGCTTGGGCAAAGGGTTGATAAGCATTTCAAGCCCATTTACTTTGCTAGCAAAACTTTGAACCCCGCCCAACAAAATTACACCACAACAGAGAAGGAGTTGCTTGCCGTGGTTTTTGCTTTTGATAAGTTTAGATCTTATTTGGTTCTAAGTAAGACCATTGTTTTTACTGACCATTCAGCCCTGAAGTACTTGTTCTCGAAACAAGATGCTAAACCCAGGCTTATCCGATGGATCTTGTTGTTACAAGAGTTTGATATTGAGATCAAGGATAAGAAAGGGGCTGAAAATTTGGCTGCCGACCATTTGAGTCGCTTGGAAGATCCTCACCGGGAGGAACTTCATGATGGGGAGATCAATGATCACTTCCCGATGAGTGTTTAATGTTTATATCTAATTCTGATGATGCTCCTTGGTTTGCAGATATTGCTAATTATTTGGTTGCAGGTGAGATACCAAATGATTTCATGCATCAACAGAAGAAGAAGCTCATTTCAGATGCCAAGTACTATTTTTGGGATAGCCCATACTTGTTTTGTGTTTGTGCAGATGGTATGGTGAGGAGATGTGTAGCTGGAGCTGAGACTAGGGAGATTCTGGATGCTTGTCACTATGGTCCAACTGGAGGTCATTACGGTCCTTCAGTCACCGGTAAGAAAGTGTTTGATGCAGGTTTCTATTGGCCTACAATTTTTAAGGAGGCTCAAACTTTGGTAGAGACTTGTGACATCTGCCAGAGACAAGGAAGCATTACCAAGCGAGACGAGATGCCTCAACAGAGCATTCAGGTATGTGAGGTATTTGATATTTGGGGTATAGACTTCATGGGACCATTCCCACCGTCTAATAAGTTCCTATATTTTCTTGTCGCCGTTGACTACGTGTCTAAATGGGCCGAAGCCAAGGCTTTGCCCACGAATGATGCTAGGGTAGTAATTGATTTCCTTAAACAATTGTTTTGCGATTTGGTTGCCCTAGAGCCTTAATTAGTGACCGAGGAACCCACTTTGCAAATCATCAATTAGCTAAGGTCATGAAAAGATATGGTGTTGTGCATTTTTTTCTACTTCCTATCATCCACAAACTAGTGGACAAGTAGAAAACACCAATAGGGCTTTGAAGAGAATTTTGGAGAAAACTGTGGGAGATAACCCTAAGGTTTGGTCAAAGAAGTTGGATGACGCCTTGTGGGCATTTAGGACGGCTTATAAGACACCGATTGGCACCACGCCATACCGGTTGCTCTATGGTAAGACTTGTCATTTACCTATTGAGATAGAGCATAAGGCTTATTGGGCGTTGAGGAACTTAAACTTGGATATGATGGAAGCCGGTGACCTTAGGATGTTGCAACTTCATGAGCTTGATGAGCTTAGGTTAGGTGCATATGAAAATTCAAGGCTTTACAAGGAGAAGACTAAAGTTTACCATGACAAAAGGATCCGGAGGAAGGAATTTAAAGTCAGAGCTAAGGTTTTGTTATTTCTGTCTAAGTTTAAGATCAAGCAACCTAAGCTTACTTCTAGGTGGATAGGACCTTTTGTTATCAAGCATGTTTATCCGTCGGGATATGTGGAGTTGTTCAAGAGAGATGGTGAAGGATCTTTCATTGTTAATGGTCATAGGCTTAAATTGTACTTGGAAGAAGAACAAGTGGACGGGATAATCGAGGAGATCCCCGTTTTTGAATTGGACTTGAAAGGTAGTCGAGTCTAGCTAACGACTCGTAAATAAATTAAGCGCTTCTCGGGAGGCAACCCGTGTTATTTTTGTTGCATTTTATTTTCATTTTACTAGTTAGTTTGATTTTGTTTTGTCAAGAAAAGTGCAGGTGCGATTTTGAGGTCAAGCGGATGGTGGTAAGTATATTTTCAAGAATTTTTCTAAGGAAAAAATGGGGGTCGTGACCAGTAGATTTACACTGCGACGCAGTGGGGTTACTATCCCACTGCGCCGTAGTCGATTGTTACTGGAAACTGGGAGCAAAAATGCCCCACTGCGACGCAGTGGGGGAGAATGATGCCCACTGCGCCGCAGTGGGCTCTTTGACCGGTCAACCAGTTGTGTATTATTTCCAATCGATGTAAGAGTACTCTTATCACTCATTCTTATCAGTATTGTTTGTTTTCTCTCTCACTTTTATACCGATCTCAAGCTACCTCCCTTTTGCTCTCAAATTCCCCCATTAATTCACCAATCTTGCATTTTTCTTCCTTTTGTCTTAGATTATCTATCTTCTTTCATATCATGGGAAAAGAGGTAAGTTTTCTTGACTTTTCTTTTTATTTTCTTCAATTTTTGATTTTTGATTTTTAGGTCTTAATTTTCAAATTAATTAGTGGGTTGTGTTAGTTATGGGCTATGGATACCAATGTGGTGTTTAATTTTTCGATTCTAACACTTGTTCATCCGAATTTGAGATAAACTTAAACTAGGTTTTTGAAAAAATTTTGGGGTTTTTGATGAACAAGTGTGGGGGAGGTAAATGTTAGCCTAGTTGTTGTTACATTGTGGAAATAAAGTTGGTTGATGCTAATGTATTGATTTATTACCCCTAATATTATGGTTTCATGTCGTGTTGAGGAAGAACTTGCCCAGTAAACCAAGCCACTGCGCCGCAGTGGTGGTGTATGTGTGCCACTGCGCCGCAATGGCTAACATGTGACCTCCATGTGCCTAAGTGCCTCACTGCGCCGCAGTGAGGAATACCAAGTCTCACTGCGCCGCAGTGAGTAGTTTCTGTCCAAAAAGTTGTGTAGAAGATTATTGAGAGTTCAGTTTTGCATTCCGTTTGTCTCATGTTTGTTTGTTTTAATGGTTGTGTTTGCAGACTGGAGATCAAAGAAGGCAGATGGAAGTTGGTCAAGGAAGCGGGACTGGTGCCAAGAGGGCTAGGCAAGAGCCAGAAGTGCCTGATTTAAGTTTGGAGAGCACAATATGGACGAGTCTCACGCCTGGTTAGAGTTCAATGGGGCTAGGCAACCCCATAAGAACAACTTCTTGAATAATCTCTTTGCTCTCATCGCCAGGTAGTTTGCCCTCCCAAATATCTTGATCCGATTTTTGCTAGGAATTATGGGATACAGGAGGATATCCGTCGATGGTTTCGTATTGAGGTTCCAATCGGTGACCAGGTGGTTAGTAGTGATATGTGGCATAACATTTTCAATAATCGGGAACCAAGTTTTCGTGAACTTTGTCTTGAGTTTTATTCTACTTTGAAGTTGACCAAGGAGCTTAATAAAGTCAAGGATATTTTTGAAGAGCGGGTAGTAACTTTTTTCTGCGGGGGCAGCCTAGGAAGTTATCTATTCCGGAATTTGGTTTTTATTGTGGCATGTATACGAGGGAGCAGTTAGATAGTCCGGATTTTAGGGCTTTGTTGAGGAACGGTTTGTATGTGAAACAGGATTTGGGAGATGGGGAGTCAATATCTCAGTATTGGACTCGTATTTCGGGACACGCTTGGCCCTCTGGTGGCTCTGGTAGTGTGTCTAAGATTAGAAGTGCCAAGCTGAGGATGTTGCATAGGATGATTGTCACGTTTCTGGTACAAAGGTCCACCCATTGGGACAAGGCGTACCAGCTAGATTTATGGCTGATTAAGTTGTTTTCTCTCTCACTTTTATACCGATCTCAAGCCACCTCCCTTTTGCTCTCAATTTCCCCCATTAATTCACCCATCTTGCATTATTCTTCCTCTTTTGTCTTAGATTATCTATCTTCTTTCAGTATCATGGGAAAAGAGGTAAGATTTCTAGACTTTTCTTTTTTATTTTCTTTAATTTTTGATTTTTGATTTTTAAGGCTTTAATTTTCAAATTAATTAGTGGGTTGTGTTAGTTATGGGCTATTGATACCAATGTGGTGTTTAATTTTTCGATTCTAACACTTGTTCATCCGAATTTGAGATAAACTTAAACTAGGTTTTTGAAAAAATTTTGGGGTTTTTGATGAACAAGTGTGGGGGAGGTAAATGTTAGCCTAGTTGTTGTTACATTGTGGAAATAAAGTTGGTTGATGCTAATGTATTGATTTATTACCCCTAATATTATGGTTTCATGTCGTGTTGAGGAAGAACTTGCCCAGTAAACCAAGCCACTGCGCCGCAGTGGTGGTGTATGTGTGCCACTGCGCCGCAATGGCTAACATGTGACCTCCATGTGCCTAAGTGCCTCACTGCGCCGCAGTGAGGAATACCAAGTCTCACTGCGCCGCAGTGAGTAGTTTCTGTCCAAAAAGTTGTGTAGAAGATTATTGAGAGTTCAGTTTTGCATTCCGTTTGTCTCATGTTTGTTTGTTTTAATGGTTGTGTTTGCAGACTGGAGATCAAAGAAGGCAGATGGAAGTTGGTCAAGGAAGCGGGACTGGTGCCAAGAGGGCTAGGCAAGAGCCAGAAGTGCCTGATTTGAAGTTTGGAGAGCACAATATGGACGAGTCTCACGCCTGGTTAGAGTTCAATGGGGCTAGGCAACCCCATAAGAACAACTTCTTGAATAATCTCTTTGCTCTCCATCGCCAGGTAGTTTGCCCTCCCAAATATCTTGATCCGATTTTTGCTAGGAATTATGGGATACAGGAGGATATCCGTCGATGGTTTCGTATTGAGGTTCCAATCGGTGACCAGGTGGTTAGTAGTGATATGTGGCATAACATTTTCCATAATCGGGAACCAGTTTTTCGTGAACTTTGTCTTGAGTTTTATTCTACTTTGAAGTTGACCAAGGAGCTTAATAAAGTCAAGGATATTTTTGAAGAGCGGGTAGTAACTTTTTTCTGCGGGGGACAGCCTAGGAAGTTATCTATTCCTGAATTTGGTTTTTATTGTGGCATGTATACGAGGGAGCAGTTAGATAGTCCGGATTTTAGGGCTTTGTTGAGGAAGGGTTTGTATGTGAAACAGGATTTGGGAGATGGGGAGTCAATATCTCAGTATTGGACTCGTATTTCGGGACACGCTTGGCCCTCTGGTGGCTCTGGTAGTGTGTCTAAGATTAGAAGTGTCAAGCTGAGGATGTTGCACCGGATGATTGTCACGTTTCTGGTACAAAGGTCCACCCATTGGGACAAGGCGTACCAGCTAGATTTATGGCTGATTAAGTTGTTTTCTGAGGGGGCACCGAGGAGGTTTGCTTTGGCCCCGATGGTTGTTCTGAATAGGATGGTGAATCACTCGGATTCAAAGTTGGTGCTTGGGCAGTTTATCACCCGTCTTTACAAGAGGATGGGAGTTTTTGAGTCTGATATCTGTCATGAGGGATTGTCTTTGCAGGTTAGACAGGAGCATTTGACTGAGAAGGAGTTGATAATTGCAAAGATAGTGAAGAAGCCGAAGAAGAATGAGCAAGCGAGGTTGTTGGATGATACGGGTGTTATCGCTGCACCGCCTCCAGAGAAGGAGGATTCTGATGATGAGGAGATGGGGGATGCTCCTCAGGAGCCTCAGAGGAGGCGGGGCCGTCCAAGTATTGATTTGACTGATTTAGGGTCCCAGCTGCAACAGATTATGGATGGGCAGCAGGCTAGCCGCCAGGCTTTTGATGATTATCAGCGGCGTATGGATCAGGATATGACTTGGATGGGATCGCAGCAGGCCCGCACCAACTATACCCTAGATTATTATCAGCCTATGTGGGATGTGCAGTACCATGGGCAGCCGTTCGTTCCAGATACTCCTATTCCTGATTTTTCACCACCACCTATTCATGTTCCGACATATCGTCAGGGAGGCGGTTCTTTTTTCCCACATGATCTAGGAGGATCTCCTCGTGGGCCTGTACAGTTTGGTTTTTTGTAACATCCCAAAACTTAATCGTATATGTTGACTAACGTCGTTAGGTCAAATTCTAAGTCCGTGATATGTTATGTGGAAAATATGTGTTTATATGTTTATGTGCCCTATATGTGAGATTTAATTATCTTTAATGAGTGACAATAAAGTAGACTTAATGATGTGTAAAAGGCTTATGTAGTGTGCGAAAGTGCTTTAGTGTGTTATATGTATCCCCAATAGGTGTTTTCAAGCGAAATAAAGTCAATATGAAGTCCAGGGACTAGTTTTACCAAAGGTGTAAAGTTAAAAACGGGTTTAGGTTGGGATTAGCTTAATCTAGGGTTATTTTCCAGCCTCAACAACATTAAAAGAATAAACACAAAGTTTATTAAAACCTTTTCTTGAATTCTAAAGCAAAATCTTCAAGTCTTTGGTTAATCGATCGTGTGTTTTTGGCATTGGATTGAATCGGCCATTGTTTGTTCAAGGTAATCATCGATTTATTACTTATATTTTCAGATTCAAGGTTGTTTCATAATGATTCCAATCTGAATTAAAAAGGGATTTTGATAGAATTAGGGTTTAAAATATGTTTAAGTCAATTAATGTTCAAAACGATGTTTAACGAGTCTATAATCGATCTTGATGATCAATGGATGTTTATTTATGTCAAAAACATGTTTTGGGAGAAGATTTAATCGTTCGTTTATGGAAAAAATCGAAGAACTTGGTCGTTTTTGAAATCTGGACGAAATTACGTTAAATTCGTTAGCTGAGTCTGATTTTGTACTTGCGAAAATAATCTTCGTTTTGCTATCTTCGTAAGAACAAATCTATCTTCGTTTTGCTATCTTCGTAAGAACAAATCTATCTTCGTTTTGCTATCTTCGTAAGAAAAAATCTATCTTCGTTTTGCTATCTTCGTAAGAACAAATCTATCTTCGTTTTGCTATCTTCGTAAGAACTGTAGCTAAGTTCGTAAGAAGGATTTTCCAGACTAATTTCGTGAGGTCTGTAAGG
>CM067175.1:102233724-102249838 GCA_034093135.1 Erigeron breviscapus
AAAAAAATCATTGATATCTTCTTCATTTTTGAGAGTTACAACTTGAAATTTATATCAAAATTCTCAGAAAATGATCGCGAACAAATCCTCGAACAAAATAACAACTAATTTCAATCAGAATGAAATCCCACTGAAACCTTGATTTGCCGAGCTTTTACGAAATGTGATCAAATGATGAAATTGAAATCTGAAATCGATACAAAATGATGATATACTAACAACTAATCGATCGGTGAACAAATTTCAACAACAAACACACTAATTTTGCAGAAATTACTCAAACAGTAATCTCGGCAAATGGACTTTTCAGAAACAAACTCAAATTCCAGACAATAAGCACAAAATAAGCCTTAATTAAGCTTTTGGATCGTTCAGCAACTTTGATTGTGATCTGATACCAAATGTAAAGAGTAGAATTTGAGCTTATGTGTGTGTTACTGTGTGTAACAATGGCGGTTTGATGAGAGAGAAGGTAGAGAGAGAAAGTGTGTTTGGCAGGAAAGATTAGTTTGCATAAATGGGGTGAAAGGTTACAAAGTTCATTATGGAGGGGGTTTATATACATATGACTAATTTACACTAAGCCCCCTTCCATACTTAGACATTTACATTCTAAGTACAAATATACAATAAGGAAACAAATCAACTACTACATTTATATTTCTAACAGCTAGGTATGCTTAATTTGTAAAATGTAGTGAGCTAAGTAATAACAAATCTGACCCCTTAGAGTTATTCTAAATTTTTTAGGGTAAGCTGTGTCTAACCCAGACTACCCTTTCATACTTGGTGCATTTCCAAGTAAAAGAGGGTAAGCTGAGTCTGACACAGATTCGTGGTTATTTTTGTTATTAAATATCTCAGTGCGTTTTATTATTTTCATTATTTTATTTAAGTTACTTGTTGATCCTATTGGAGTGTGACACGTGTAGTGGTAACAGCCGGTTACTGAAAAAGTACCTCCACTACTTGTTGATCCTCCAATCAAAATCTTTCTCTCTCCAACTTTTCAAACGGGATATTTTGAGTTTTGTATATAACATCAATTTAACCTAAATCCCAATATGGTTCTTCTTTTACTTATGGTATCATCCATTCGGCAAGGTGATGATTGAGAAGCCAGACTGGGTGTTTCAAGATCTACTTTGTGAATTTTGGGCGAGCTGTTTTGTGGGACAGAACAAGAAAGGAGATGCTGCAATCTATGGCACAATCCTCAATGGTAAGAAAAAGGTATATATTTCTTATGAGAGGATTAGGTATGCATTTGAGCTGTCTTATATGCCTGAAGATGATTATGAAAATGTTGTGTCTCATACTGAAGCCAAAAATATTTTACAAGAAGTTGGATATACTGGTCCATTGGCTTCAGTGGTTAAAATGAAATATTTAACTGGCATTTGAAACTATTTACTGAGCACAATTTCTAAAACT
Source organism: Erigeron breviscapus (assembly GCA_034093135.1). Taxonomy (NCBI): domain Eukaryota; kingdom Viridiplantae; phylum Streptophyta; class Magnoliopsida; order Asterales; family Asteraceae; genus Erigeron; species Erigeron breviscapus. The sequence goes on from CM067175.1 coordinate 102,235,159, forward strand.
TTACAAGTAAAGGCAGGCATCTTTGATCAACCTAATGTTTTAGAATTGCAAATTTTTCATGCAATGGTCACTATGACAAGAATAGATTTTGCTGGCTTAATTTTTAAGGACTTAGTTGATCGTGTTCATAAGAAGAGCCTTACCATACCTTATGGTAGGATTCCTGCTCTTATCATTGAAGCAATACTTGACAATGATTACAGTCTGGCAACTGGTCAGACTGTGGAATGCAAGTCTATCAACAATAACATTTTCAATAGTCCCAAGGTATCTGTGCAGGGTCTGACCCGAGCAATGCAGATCTACCTTGATTTTTGCAGGCAAAGAGAAAGGGAACAAGAAGCACTTAAGGAAGCTGTCCCTTCTTCGACGCGATCTGAGTCTGACACTCAATCTGCTAATCAGGGGGATAGGTACACATGTTGTTTTTTCGAATTTTTCGGTTTTCGGTTCGGTTTTTGCTCATGCCAATCTGGGGGACCCAGGTACACATGCTTCTGAACCCTCAAACTCTTCTCAAACTATTCAATCTTCTTCTCCTTCAAAAGAGGGTGAAGGGTTGGCCAAAACATCAGCCACCCTAGCCACACCCTCATCCACTCATTCAAAATCCGCTTCTAAAAGACCCATTGTTGAGGACTTAGTGCCTCACAGTGCTAAAAAGAAAAGATCGCAAAGGAAATCTGTGCCAGCTTCTGGGTTGATATTGCAACATCAAATCTTGAGATCCCCCAAGGTGCAGTGGAAGCTAAGGAACGTTCCAAAGCTGTCCCTGCCACCCAAGCTGACAAGCCAAAATCGCCACACCCATCTGCACTCTCCCAAAAGAGTGTAGACGAGTTAAAGGGAACACCTACTGCTACCCAACCTCCAAACAGGTGAAGGTATTGAAAGAAAGATCTCCTCCCAAGGTCATACTGTGTCTGCACCTATATCGCCATCATCAGCCTCCCAAAAGGTTGATGATATCATTAAAGGGATAACAGAGGATCTAGCCCAGATCCAAAGTGAGTCAGAGTCTATGCACATCATTCTGAGGATGGTCAGCCAAAAGAGAGAAGTATCGAACGCATTGGTGACACTGCTTCTCCTCCCCAAGCTGATCAGACTCCTTCTCTCTTACACTCTGAGTCTGCACAGGCTGTCAATGCCCCTTCTATGTCACAAGGAGAGGTACAGGCCTCAATTCTCCCTAAGGATACTTTGGTGCAACAACACACCTCTGTTGAAGGGCAATCAATTACACAAAACATTACACCTGCAGAGTCTGTGTCTGCATCTGTCCTTGGACAGAGGGATTCTGTAGGTTACATGGCTGTCTTTAAGGCAGTTATGTCAGCCCCTTGTGTAGCAAAGGGAACCATTGATGGTCCTCACGATGTCAATGAGAATATGATCACTATCTCCGGAAGTGATTCTTTATTCGATGATGAGTCTGCCCATCCATCCTCAAGGGATGCTCTGATGGAAGATGCTAGTGGAGGAGTTGATCAAAATCAAGATCAACACATTCCCACTGGCCCTCAGCCTGAACCAAACATTAATCTTTCTCAGGCTGACCAACTCATCATCAATTCTGACAAATCTACTCATGAGACTCACTCTCATGAGCAAATTCACCAAAACTCCTTAAGCCTCCACCCCCTTCTATATGAGCCCAATGACCCTGATATTAAGGATTGCAGGCTGCTCTTTCCAGAGTCAGTGGCTTTTAAGCCAACTGTAAGTTCTTCCCAAGCTGCCACTATCTCATTTTCAGATGTGGTGGGTCAGCTCACTGAGTTCATTCAACCTCTAAGGTTGAGAGCTTACAGCTGACCAAATGCTTGGAAAAGATCCAGAAGGATCAGGAATTGACGGACAAGAAGGTGGATAAGCTGAGTCAAGATCAGACTGCATTGAAAGAAAATGTGTTAAAAGCAGTTGATTTGATGCAGCAGAACCAGAGCAAGCTGACAGAGTCTCTTGATGGTCTTACAAAGGCAATCAATGAAGAGAATGAAAGAAACAAGAGTACTCTGAGTCAGATTGAGAATGCAGCAACAAAGTTTACAAGGGAAGTCACCATAGAACTTCGATCTGCAAACAAGTCACAAGCAGATTTCAAGAATGATCTGATTGAAGTTCTAAGGGTGTTAAATCTAAAATTGAACTCCTCCATGAGGATTATGTTGAGCTAAGAAGAGCCTGCTGTCTCACTAATATCAAGATTGACTTGATCAACCAGGATCTCAAAGGCCTCTTTGCCACTCCAGTGAGCTCTTTCCCTGCTGATGATGACAAAAAGGGGGAGAAGAATGCTACTAAGAAAAAGAGTGCTATGAGTGATGCTGAAATGGAGCTAGAAAGAGAAAGACAACAAGCTCAGGTTGACAAGGAGATTGAAGAATATTTTGAACAACTGAAAGAAAGACGGGATAAGGCCAGAGCTGAGGAGGCAGTCAATGATAGAAGAATGGTTGTGCATGGTTCTAAGGTGGAAGGTGTAGAAGAGATAAAAATACCAGAATCTGAGTCTGGTGAAAATGTTGGAAAAATAAATGAAGAGGCTGAAAAGGAGAGTGATACAACTAAGGGGGAGACTGTTGATGTTGAAATGGGAGATATAAGGAAGGATGTTGGAGTTAAAAAAGTTAAGAAAGCTGAAAGAAAAGGAAGTCCTCCCAAACTGACCCAGCTCCCAAAGAACAAATTGATGAATCTTCATCTAGTGAAGACACAGCCACTCTGTCCCTAGTTCATGCTCAAGAAAAGGACAACAGAAGGTGGGTCAAGTGGTGTGAAGATCTTAACTGACAAAGAAAAGGATTGGGAGCTTGCAATTGAAAAAGCTCCACAGCTTGGGGTAACAGTTGAGGTGGCATACAAAATGATTAAGGAGGACAAATTACAAAGAGAAAGAATTGCTGCAACTGAGTCTGATCCTGAAATTGCCAAGGCTGTTCAAGAACAATTAAATAAGGAAGATGAAGAAGATCTTGCAGCCATTGGTTCCAAAAAGAAAGTTGTGGCCAAAGGAAAAGAAAAGAAGAAGGTGGTGGTTCACTCTAAACCATCACAGAAGGTTAAAGATGTGAAAATAGTGGTGAAGCCCATGATTGGTTAGAGGCTCTGGAGAAAAGAAAAGTAACAGAAAAGATCAACTATAGAAAGCATCCAGAGCCAATCCTCCAGGTTCTACTCAAAAGGAGAAAAGGAAAGAACATTCCCAGCATCAGGTTTACAAGGAAAGGTTATGAAACAAGCTGGGAAACCCATGATCTTGACAATCTGCTTGAACTAGGATACACTGAGTGGGTGGAGTTACATAATATCATAACTGGTATTTCTGTAATCCACAAAGAGACAGTCTTGGAAGCCATTGAGAAGAAGTTAGCTGCAATTGTAAAGTACAAGATTGATATCACTGGCCTTCCAAGACCAAAGCATATGATATGGATGATGAAGATGAGTCAGCTGGGCCACTAAAGAAGAAAAGAAAAAGGTTTGAAAGGATTGATGCTCCTGGAGGTGATCATACAGTTTTTCTCAAAAACTTGTCTCCTTTAGAGTTGCTTGCACAATTATCTTCTGGTGTTGTTGACAAGATTCTGAATAATCTCAATCTGTCTCTACCTGCTGGTGTTGAAAATGCAAGATGTGGGATATTCATCACTGAACCTGAACATGGGATGTATTTTGTGGATGCAAGAGGGAAATTGGTTTTCCAAAGGACTGCTGAACTAAAACAGGTACCAGCTATGCACCTTTTTACCTTATACAGATTCTGCAGAAATTTTAGTGAAGAAGGTAATGGGTATGAGCAGTTCCTTATTGATGAAGGTTTAGATAGGCAGTTAGATGTGAAAGTTGCCCCATCATTTGAAGTTAAGCAAGAAGCTATAGAAATGCTTGGAGAATAGTTATATCATGTAATGTCATTACTTTATTCTCGATATATGCAAAAACAGTTGTACAAATCTAGTTTCTTTGTTAAAACTTCATTTCAGTTTAAAAGAACCCAAAAGATTCAAAAGGTCACAATCTGTTAGTTTCATTTTACTTTGATTCTTTGTAAGCTGATAGTTAGAAGTGTTGTTGGGTTTTGTCATCATCAAATAGGGGGAGATTGTTGAGTCCTCAATGTTAATTGTAAATTTAATGATGACAAATCTGACCTATAAACACTTAGTAATCTTTTGGTTCTTGTAATCTGATCTGGGTCAGACTAAGCTGACACAGCTTACGATCTGTAACTGACCCAGATCATGCTTCATACTTTGTAATTGTAAAATCTTATGGAAGCAAGTGTTATTCAAGCTGCATCAAGAATGTATTAGCATTCAGTCTAAGTCGAAGAGGAGGATTGAAGATAGAAGACCAAGTTGTTAGTGGAAGACAGCTTGGGATTAGCAGTCAGCTTGGATACACTTAGGCAGATTGGTGCTTTGACAAACGGCCCAATCTGTGTCTGACAATCAAGTGAAGATAACAACCTGGATTGAAGATAAAGACAAATGACGTAACTAGGAAGAATCCTAGGATCCAGGTTGGTGGTTGGTTTTACATATGCGTGTCCATACTCTTATTGGTTGATGAAGAATGTGCGTCAGTAGGTGGGGGACCACAAGTACTATGAAAGACACGATTGATTATTACTTTATCATCCACTGAATGAAGAATACGTGGCTGCAACGGACACCAAGTGAACGAGCGCTTTCGCCTATAAAAGCCTCATTCATGGATTACATATGGGTGGCATTTCCTGAGAATCATTCTTCACACAAGTTTCTCTGCTCTTATACACAGCTTAGTCTGTACGAGATCAGCTTGGGCTGATTCTCTTGAGCTGAAACTTATTGATTGTTGTTTGTCATTTCATAGGGTTGTTTAGATATCTATAGGCTATCTTTATTCCACAACAACCCTGTAATTCTTGTATAGATTATTTCTTAATAAAGGATTACATTTGAAAACCACAATCTGTGTTCAAGAATGTTTTTATTTCTTTACTGCTTTACTGTTTTAATGATTCATGCTCTTTACTTACTTGCTTAATATACTTAAACTGAATCTTAAAACGTTTTGTGTTAAAAGTTTGTAAAGATTAAGGAAAGTTGTATTCACCCCCCTCTACAACTGTTCTGTGTACAATATACTTTGGTATATTGATACACCGTGGGACGTATCAGTGTATCTGAATATGGGGCCCATAAGTTCGCAAACGTGATTAAGTGACATATTAGGCTACTCGGGTTGCATGGTGACTGTCCTTGGCCAGGGTATGTCGAAAGTGTCACAACCAAAAAGGAGACTGGAAGTACCGAGTGTTTAAGAGGACAAACATATTGGTAATCGTAGATGGATCACTGTTCATAACTAATAATAAGAGAATTATTTCTCGCGAGTAGGCTTATGTAACATGCTAATCTGATCTAATCTGCAGTATCTTTAGCTCTTGTAACTATGTTATTCGTTTATGTTCAGTGTATGTGTGTGTGTGTGTGTGTGTGTGTTTGTGTTTTTCGTGAAATGTTTAAATTTTTATTTGTATTGTATTGTTTAAATAAAAGTTCCTATTGCACGAGAGACAGAGTCAGAATAGAATCTAGTTTCCAAGAGGACTCAACTACGTTCTTATGGAACACTGAATAAACGAGTAGGGTAGTTAAGCGATAGTGTTGTGATCAAAAGCTAAAAGAAAGTTTGTCACATATTAACAGAATATGGGTTTAAGGAAAAGAACACAGAATTGTTGATTTCAATAAACAGATATTGATTCTTAGAAAGAAGATTTTCTTAAGAATGAACACAGAGATGTTCATAGTTTTGAATTTTATCTTTAAAAGAATTATTTTATATCTTAGAAAGAAGATTTTCATTAGAATGAACACAGAGTTGTTCATAGTTCTGAATTTGATCTTTGAAAGATTTTTGAATCAAAAAGATTTGGAACAGAGATTCTAAATAATTTTGATATGTTATGTGCATAATTTGAAAGTGCTGACAGTGAATTATTTGACCTTAATGAGACTTAGGTTAATAATAGACTGTTAAGTATATTCATTTTATCTTGCTATTTTATTCATTTCTTCAAATTGTATGTGCAGGACAACGGACAGATATTTGTTTTTTGTAGGTTGTCGAGCAAGATCTCACCATGGAAGCAAGATATGGATCATGCAAATCTATACTGAACAAAGATAAATACTAGTTTGATGAGGCTATCATAGGAGTATTTATAATTGTTATCTAGTTTAACCAAGTTGGATACTAGTTTGATGAGGCAATCATAGGAGTATTTCATATGGTTTTGGGATTTTGCATTATCAAATCTCATTTGCAAAAATATAAGAGATTAGGTTTCAGTTAGATGTTTTTACAGTGTTAAAGACAAGTGACTTAAGAAACGGAATCTATATAAGTTTGCATAATAAAGGATACTTTGTTGGAAGACCTTAGATTAGGTTATCCATAGAATAATAAGACAGGGTTCTTAAGATTCTAAATTTTTGATGAGTATAAATAGAATAATAAGACAGGGTTCTTAAGATTCTAGAATTTGTGATAAGTATCCGTAGAATAATAAGACAGAGATCTTAAGATTCTAGAATTTTTCTGATAAGTTGACGGATAAACAAGGAGTTTATAGGTCAATGATTTTGAACAATAAGACAGAGATCTTATGGTTTAGATTTTTGAACAATAAGAAGTTTAAGGTTCTTGAAGATTTGTAGTTCTAGACTAAGATAATGTCATATGTTTATGAAAGTGCAGGGTGATCGATCGATTCGCGATTCCTACGACTATGTAAGTGCGGAATCCAAACATAATCGTTATTGAGGCAATTGAATGAATCACATATATATGAACACGAAATCAATAAGAACAGGAGATATAAATCTGATTCCTTTATTATTAGTCGAATGATTACAATGAATAAATCCGTTTACAATACATCTACGATGATTACGGATTACAATCAACGAGACGACTCTTGATAATCGAATAATATGGTGGACTTACGGACTGAGGTTTGCGCATACCTCAGCCTGCCGTGAATGAAATCTGTTGCAACTCAAATCATCACCTAAAACCGAAACCTAAGAACACTATATATAGGCTAGAAATGGGCTGGGCTTCAAACTCGTGGGCCTTTAAACTCGTGGCCTCAACACGAGTTTGGTCTCCAAACTCGTGGCCTCAACACGAGTTTGGTCTAAACTCGTGGCCTCCACACGAGTTTGGTCTAAACTCGTGGTCAATCAACACGTGTTTGGCCTAAACTCGTGGTCAACACATCTAGCAAAACAGCCCATTAATTGAGATGCATAGGACACAAAATGTGCACCAGAATACCACTTGTAAGTCCTTGTGAACTGATCATCAACGAGAACGCTTATAGTTATGACGAGAGTGCGGAATCCTCTCGTGATAACCTGTTTGCTTAATTATATTATCGTCTTTCGTTGTTGAAACAACCTAAGACCTTAAACGCGCGCGAGTTTACAATTGCACAGAGTTTCTGTGTATTATCTAATATCACTGTCTTCTATGCTTCAATGTATCAGACGATCTGCAGTGATCCTTCCACACCGAAACATACTTGAACCTCGATTCCATTTCGACAACTCAAACACGTTCTTCTATGCACGTGCTTGGACATAAAACGCGTGCTAGTGTTACAGTAACACGTGCTTGGACTCAAACGCGTGGTACACTAACCTCAAACACGTTCTCCAAACCAAACGCGTGCTACAGTGACGCAGTTTTAAACCAAACGCGTGGGCCTCCGTCAAACACGTGGACCAATCTTCAAACGCGTGAGCCTATGGTAAACGCGTGTGATCAAAAGTAAACACGTGAAATTAGGGTTTGTAAACGCGTGTTTTCCCAAACGCGTGGTAATCTCATCTGCACAGAACAGATCTGATCGAAGTTTTTCATTCAAAAACCCTAAAAACGAACCACGAATCAGAGACATAAAGCCTCTCCTTCTCTGATACCACTTGAAAGTGCAGGGTGATCGATCGATTCGAGATTCCTACGACTATGTAAGTGCGGAATCCAAACATAATCGTTATTGAGGCAATTGAATGAATCACATATATATGAACACGAAATCAATAAGAACAGGAGATATAAATCTGATTCCTTTATCATTAGTCGAATGATTACAATGAATAAATCCGTTTACAATACATCTACGATGATTACGGATTACAATCAACGAGACGACTCTTGATAATCGAATAATATGGTGGACTTACGGACTGAGGTTTGCGCATACCTCAGCCTGCCGTGAATGAAATCTGTTGCAACTCAAATCATCACCTAAAACCGAAACCTAAGAACACTATATATAGGCTAGAAATGGGCTGGGCTTCAAACTCGTGGGCCTTTAAACTCGTGGCCTCAACACGAGTTTGGTCTCCAAACTCGTGGCCTCAACACGAGTTTGGTCTAAACTCGTGGCCTCCACACGAGTTTGGTCTAAACTCGTGGTCAATCAACACGTGTTTGGCCTAAACTCGTGGTCAACACATCTAGCAAAACAGCCCATTAATTGAGATGCATAGGACACAAAATGTGCACCAGAATACCACTTGTAAGTCCTTGTGAACTGATCATCAACGAGAACGCTTATAGTTATGACGAGAGTGCGGAATCCTCTCGTGATAACCTGTTTGCTTAATTATATTATCGTCTTTCGTTGTTGAAACAACCTAAGACCTTAAACGCGCGCGAGTTTACAATTGCACAGAGTTTCTGTGTATTATCTAATATCACTGTCTTCTATGCTTCAATGTATCAGACGATCTGCAGTGATCCTTCCACACCGAAACATACTTGAACCTCGATTCCATTTCGACAACTCAAACACGTTCTTCTATGCACGTGCTTGGACATAAAACGCTTGCTAGTGTTACAGTAACACGTGCTTGGACTCAAACGCGTGGTACACTAACCTCAAACACGTTCTCCAAACCAAACGCGTGCTACAGTGACGCAGTTTTAAACCAAACGCGTGGGCCTCCGTCAAACACGTGGACCAATCTTCAAACGCGTGAGCCTATGGTAAACGCGTGTGATCAAAAGTAAACACGTGAAATTAGGGTTTGTAAACGCGTGTTTTCCCAAACGCGTGGTAATCTCATCTGCACAGAACAGATCTGATCGAAGTTTTTCATTCAAAAACCCTAAAAACGAACCACGAATCAGAGACATAAAGCCTCTCCTTCTCTGATACCACTTGAAAGTGCAGGGTGATCGATCGATTCGAGATTCCTACGACTATGTAAGTGCGGAATCCAAACATAATCGTTATTGAGGCAATTGAATGAATCACATATATATGAACACGAAATCAATAAGAACAGGAGATATAAATCTGATTCCTTTATCATTAGTCGAATGATTACAATGAATAAATCCGTTTACAATACATCTACGATGATTACGGATTACAATCAACGAGACGACTCTTGATAATCGAATAATATGGTGGACTTACGGACTGAGGTTTGCGCATACCTCAGCCTGCCGTGAATGAAATCTGTTGCAACTCAAATCATCACCCAAAACCGAAACCTAAGAACACTATATATAGGCTAGAAATGGGCTGGGCTTCAAACTCGTGGGCCTTTAAACTCGTGGCCTCAACACGAGTTTGGTCTCCAAACTCGTGGCCTCAACACGAGTTTGGTCTAAACTCGTGGCCTCCACACGAGTTTGGTCTAAACTCGTGGTCAACACATCTAGCAAAACAGCCCATTAATTGAGATGCATCGGACACAAAATGTGCACCAGAACGTGCACTTACATTATGACTTATGATAGTGAAGAATAACAAATTTGGAGAAGAAAATGAAGAATGTAGTTTTAGATTAAGTCGTTACTATCAAATGTAATAGTGATGAAATAATGAAGAATAACATTATTATTTCTATCTTGTTTTAAGCTTGTATGTGCAGGTATTAGCACAAGGAAGCACAATGATTTATATATGTCTCCATATCTTCAAGACATTGAGACTTCGAGACATGATTTAGATTGCTTATGAAACAGGTTCCATGTTCCTGAAGTTTGTGATTCAAGTTTCAAAGTTTCTGGTTTTCATGGAAGTCAACTAGTTCAGGATTGATTGTTGGAAATTCTACTTCTCTATTATATGTCGGTTATGCAAGGCGAGCAGGGACTCGAGCAATATATCCAAGAAGGAAGATTGCATATGCTTAATTCGGAGGGATTTATCGTTGAGGGGGAGAACTACAACAAGTTATGGTGTATTAGTTGATTATTATGACGATACAGAGAGTTTGAAGTTTGTCTTTCAAATCTAAAGTTTCAGAAGATCGAGTTTCGGGTATAGCAATTAAAATTTTGTTGTCTCAAAATTCTTTTTCAATGTATTTGCAGAGAAGTCAATCCAAGGGAAGGATTTCTAAGTAAAAGACTGAAGTGTTCAAGACAAAAGCTAAGATCATCAGGTTTTTATAATATATATTTATATAGTAATTACAGATGATGATAGTTATATTTTTATTAGTTGAAGATCTTAGATATAGAATATGAAAGATTATCAACTTCATACTTGTAAAACCTTAGACATAGACATAATGTGAATGTAGGAGGCTATGAAAAACCTTAAACATAGACATTAGGTGAATGTGAAAGGTTATTGACTATGTAATACCTTAGACATAGAAATGTAATGTTTGGATGTAAAAGGTTACATAGTTAATATTTTATGCCTTAGACATAAATATATTGTTTGAATATGAAAGGTCTTTGCTACCTTAGATATAGAAACATATATGAATGTGAAAGGTTTAAACATTGATTATTTAGATCATATAGTTATGAAAACATGTCATAATTTGAGGAGGAGTACCTAGTCAATTGTGTTTTCATAAGAATATGAAGTATCTAATCAATATTTTGTTCTATCATAGTTATGTATCCCAGTCATAAATTGAGGGGGAGTACATAAGAATGATGGTTGTTATATTGATTAATCATAGTTATACATCCTAGTCATAAAATTGAGGGGGAGGTATAAGAATGAATAATCAATTTTATAACTGGTTAGAAATATGGATTGTTGCAAGTGGTACAGATTCGGGAAAGCTAAATTCGAGAAAGTTTTGGAAAGATTGATCGTTGAAAAGTTAAAGAATTTTGTGTAAGTTTATTAACTTTTCAGGTTAAGATGAAGATCGAGGAAAAGATGAAAATTGGAAGTCTACAGGTTTGATCTTTTAAATTTTCATATTTCCAGGAAGTTTGTGGTAATCGTTGATCAATTATTCAGAAACTTTGACGAAATTTTGATTTTAAAGTGTGCAGGAGGTATTTACGACCTCGTAATTGAATGATGGCAGAATGCGACCTCGCAATTGGTCGAATTGGGCCAAGTTTAATTATGACCTCGTAATTTGGTGGGCCGGGTTGACCCAAGCCCATTCGGGTCGAGTGGGTATATAATCCAATTTAACCCTAATACGACCTCACAAAATTAAAATCAAATTCTGAGCTTTACGACCCCGAAAATACTACTTTGCTACCCCGTTTGAGATTTGATATATACAATTAATCGAGTGTTTTTGAGTGATATATTTGTGATCCTCGTGAAATACTGAATCTAGGTATACTATCTAATCGTCCTATAGTTAACCATGCAACAAGAAAATCAAGAAAATAGAGTTCGAAATTTTCGAACTAGGTTTTTAAATTTTCATTCGATTTTGATGTTTTTGGTTAAAAATAAGGGTTGGGGTATGTTTATCGTTTTAATACAAGTGTATAGAAACGATTTTTACAAGTTTTGGTTGGGTAAATCACGATTTCGTGTTGGGGAAGATGAACAGTGCGACGGACTCGCATTTGGGGTTTTGCTAGCCCAGATTTACGACCTCGTAAATGTCAATTTATTTTGACCTGTTTGACTTTCGAAATACGATGGCGATTTACAACCATGGACTAATACGTGGCCAAATTGGAAAGTACGACCTCGTACAGGGATACGACCTCGTATTTAACCTAGCAGATTTTCAAAAGTTTATTCTTATAAAAATTTGAAAATGAGTTAATTGGTGCTTAACTAAATTACTGAGATAATTTATGTTATGTTGTAAATTACAGGGATAATTTATGTTTTTGACTAAATTACCGGGATAATTTTAGTTGTGTATGTTATGCATATGAATTTTTATGTCTTTTGAGTAATTAATTATTTGTTATTGATTACAGAAATGGCAAGAAATTTAGCAGGTCATAATTATGTGATGAACTTCGATGATAATCAGGAAGGAATGACTTATTATCACGAGATATTTGCCTTTTCCGAAGATCAAGGATTCATCATGTTCTTACACATTCTCCAGTTATATATTTAGATTATCTCAGAGATTTCTGGAATAATGCTGACTGTGTGAAGGCAGGAGATGTGTATATCTTTCATACCATAGTTGCTGGGCAGCAGATACAGTTCACAGCTGCTGACCTCGTTAACATTCTTAATCTGGGCACAGTTGAACAAGAAGGTGGTGCTACAGGTCTCACCAAGTTCAGACATGAAGTCATTCAAGGTGCTTTCAGAAGAATGGGGTTTGCTGCAGATATTGTCAAGTAAAACTCTGTTCAAGAAGGGTTTTTATGGCAGGTGGAGGTATCTTGCGCATGTGTTGCTGGTTAGTTTAAGCAACAAGAAGTCTGGTTATGATACATTGAACTAGGAAGCCTAAGCACAGATGGTGGGCTTGGTATTTAACAAGCCATACAGTTTCTCTAAATTCTTTTTCGATGAGATGAAGAAACAGATCACAGCCATAGGAAAGAGGAGGTTTTTGATGTATCCTCGGTTCGTGATGATGATAATCAATGCTCGACTTCCAAATCTACCTGCTGTAGGAGAAGTGAAGCAAGTGAGCTCGATCATCCGACGTGGTTATGATGAGTTTGTGTCTCGATACCAAAATGATCCAAATGCACAAGATGTTGCATTGTTCGGTGCCATCATCAATGCCAACTTTGTGGCACCTGCTGATAAGGTCATATCAGCATATGAAGGACCTCAGCCAGAGGATGGTGAAGCTGTTGAAGATGAAGCTCATCTAGAGCAGCTTCATGATGTCGTAGTTGAAGGTGATGTGCCGATTGAGCCTGAAGTTGTTGTACAGGTTGCAGATGATGTGATAAACCAACCTGGAGCCAATCCTGAGATTGTAGATGATCTATTGGAGCAAATGGCTGATCCAGAGGGTGATATTGCTCAAGTGCAAAGGTACAATGCCAATGCTGATGACCTAGTAGATGTGGACCTTGACGGGACATAGATGATTATGTAGCTGGATCTGCAGTTGGTTCTGAAGCAGCTACGGCTAGTGGGTCAGGAGCAGGTCAGGCTAGTGGATCTGGTGCGAATGCTGAAGGTAGAGGAAAGGCTGTTGCTGATGTTCAAGCAGACAGAGAGCCTTCTATCCATTCTGATGATGATTCCATCAGTGATGGTGATGAAGATCCTTACAGATCTCATGCATTCAGCAGAGTTGGATCTAAAATGGTTCCTAAACCTACTGAGGCAGCTCAAGGAAGAAGAAGGAGAGAAACAGATGAAGATTGGGTGCCAGAGCAGCCTATGCCTAAGAGAACTAGACTTGTCAGGGAACAAGAGACTTCTACTGCTACTGGTGGTTCACAAAGTGTGCCAGTTGTTACTGTTCTTGAGACTACACAACCACAACCACAGCGACAAACAAGTGAAGAAACTAATCTTGGTGATCTGTAGAGACAGATGAATGAGATGAGAGGTTTGATCACTCGTTTAGCTGGTGATCTTAAGGTTGTTAGTGACAAGAATAAGATTTTGGAAGACAAGTTGGGCAAGGCCGAGGTGGTAGTGTCCAGTATGTATAAGAAGTATTTGGCTCTAGATGAGAAGGTTATCAGGATGGAAGATGCATTGAAGAAGGGAGTCAAGATCTCTGAAGAAAAACTGCATGAGCTCATCGATAACTATCTCAAGGTTAGAGCTGGGAGAGACAACTTAGGTTGCAGAGGTGATGAGCTAGTTAAGGTGAGGCATGATGATGATCAGAATGAAGATCCAGATGCTACCAAAGCTACCCAAGAGCTAGGAGGGAGTTCTATTTTGAGAACAGAGACTCAAGGTGAGTCTAGCCAGGCTGGTGTTGCTGGCAAGGCTACCTCAGAAGCTCCACAAGCTCAAGAAGAGGTGTCTACAGAGATAAACATGGTAGTTGAGCTTGAGGCACCTCAAATCAAACCCTTTACAGAAGATGTTGACGTTGATCGATCAAACAAGGGTAAGGTTTGGTAGGGCAATCTGATGTTGTTGCTCTTGATGAAGATGCTAGTGCTCAGGATAGTGAGTCTACCAAGACCGACTCTACCAATAACACTTCTACCGAGTCAGATTTGCATCCTGTAATTGTGCATAGACTGGAGAAGAGATTGGGTTATGATCCACAAGCTCATATGAGAGCTAGGGCAGAGATTGCGGATTATTATTATGATCCAGGATCTTTGAGGGATCAAGAGAAAGAACGGTTAGGGTTAACTCATACTCCTGTAATTAGGTTTAATTCCTTAAATGCTCACAACCACATTTGTACGATCTTGTCCACATCATCATGGACTTGGTCTATAAATACAAAGTCTTCTCACAACTTGCAAAGAG
>CM067175.1:102250838-102263338 GCA_034093135.1 Erigeron breviscapus
GGAGACTGATCTTGAGGAAGGTGAGATTGTTCCTGAGCCGAATATGGACTTATTCAAGAAACCTTATGGGTTTGATGATGTTTGGGACTCAATTCCTGAAGACCCATCAGTAGAAGAGAGAAATGTGTTGGAATTAAAAAGGAATGACGTTAAGGAAAGGATGCTTCAAACTCCATTTAGTAGCAATACTAAAGTTTTAAACTTTGTAGTATATGCTAAGGTTGAAGATACATTGGTTCCTTTTCTTTATGAGATTAATTTGACAAGACCATTTAATCCAAATGAGTTTCCAGTGCCTCTCAGAGATGATGATCCATTACAGGTGATTGATAGATTTGTACCTGGTCAGAGAGTTGGTGAATTTAGAGTCACTAGGGATACTCTGAGACCCTCTGTGTATTGGACTCATATCTCGGACAAAGATGCTGCAAAATACAAGACAATTATCTGGAGTTGGTTTTATGATGAAGAACTGAAGCTGTTCGTTCTCAAAAGACCAGAAGGTTGTCAGTATTTAGCATGGAGTGAGAGACATTTTAGAAGTTTATGTGAAGAAGACCTACATGAACTTGGAAATAATTGGATTATCAATCCAAGCGAGTATGGTCTTGCTGATGTCATTGGTAAGAAGCTTCGTGAAGATTTTAAGATGAGATCGAGTATGAAAGACTCAGATAAGCCGAAGTTTCATATCAAACCGAGAAAGAAGAAGAAGGTGGTGAAACCAGACAAAAGCGTTGAGTATATTCAACGAGATATCAAGTGTATGATCAAAGTCCCTGCCAAGAAGTGGCCACAAGATGAGCTAGAAAAGATGGATAATTGGGAGATTGATCGAAATACTGGTGAAGCTAAGATGTATGCAGATTCAAAGAAGAAGATTTTGTTGAGAAGAATGTATGATCCAATGCAGTTGGTCAACTTCTCAAGAAATGATCAAAGGAAGTTATATGATACTGAATGCTCATTTTTACAATTTTGGAAGAATGAAGAAGATCGATATCGTAAGATTCTCCAAATCTGCTTACACGAGAATATCCATGCAAATAGCAAACGATTGTTATTTGATGGATGACAAGATTTTTGAAGACTAAAGAAATCGAAGATGCTGCTGTCAAGGGGGAGTTTGTTGATGCATGTTGATGTGACAACAGCAACTGAGATTTGATTATGTCTTATTCATATGTAATTAATAGATTATGGACTTCGTGTTTTAGTAATGATTGATTACATGTTTTGGTGTTTTATATATGTTTATATATGATGGTTGTTATGTATGTTATACAAGTACAATCATAATATGTGTTAGGTTCTTGTACATAAAGTACTAGGAAAATAACTAAGCATAAGATGTTGATGGTTTTAGTACTAACGAAGATGATCTTCGTTAGGAACGAACGAAGATTATCTTCGTTCTAAGGGCTGGGCTGCTAAGTTCGTAGAACAAAGCCCAGCAGGCCCAATATCAATTATGAAATATATAAACGACTGAAAAACCTAAATTGAGTGAACCAGTCGACATTTCACATACACCTAGCATCTAAGTTCGTTGGCAAACAGTAGCAAACGAATATAGTGTAATTAAGGCTGATTATACACTTATAATTAGCAATAATATAGATAACTAATCAAACAGTTATCTCGTGAGGATTCCGCACTCACGACATAACCATAGACGATCTCGAGAGCGATCCAGAGCTATCGAGGGACTCACACATTAAGGACTTTATCTGATATCTCTATCAGATCTGTACCTTGGATAATAGCTTGTGATCTTCATCCATTAAGATCCTAGATGTTGATAATTCTGCATAAGACCAATAAATCATACGCCAAGGGTTGACATTAGCCCTTTTGGCTAATGCCACTCCGACGCTCAAGTCAGTATTACTGTTATATCAAAAAAAAAACCTACATGAACTTGGAAATACTTGGATTATCAATCCAAGCGAGTATGGTCTTGCTGATGTCATTGGTAAGAAGCTTCGTGAAGATTTTAAGGTGAGATCGAGTATGAAAGACTCAGATAAGCCGAAGTTTCATATCAAACCGAGAAAGAAGAAGAAGGTGGTGAAACCAGATAGAAGCGTTGAGTATATTCAACGAGATATCAAGTGTATGATCAAAGTCCCTGCCAAGAAGTGGCCACAAGATGAGCTAGAAAAGATGGATAATTGGGAGATTGATCGAAATACTGGTGAAGCTAAGATGTATGCAGATTCAAAGAAGAAGATTTTGTTGAGAAGAATGTATGATCCAATGCAGTTGGTCAACTTCTCAAGAAATGATCAAAGGAAGTTATATGATACTGAATGCTCATTTTTACAATTTTGGAAGAATGAAGAAGATCGATATCGTAAGATTCTCCAAATCTGCTTACACGAGAATATCCATGCAAATAGCAAACGATTGTTATTTGATGGATGACAAGATTTTTGAAGACTAAAGAAATCGAAGATGCTGCTGTCAAGGGGGAGTTTGTTGATGCATGTTGATGTGACAACAGCAACTTAGATTTGATTATGTCTTATTCATTATATGTAATTAATAGATTATGAACTTCGTGTTTTAGTAATGATTGATTACATGTTTTGGTGTTTTATATATGTTTATATATGATGGTTGTTATGTATGTTATACAAGTACAATCATAATATGTGTTAGGTTCTTGTACATAAAGTACTAGGAAAATAACTAAGCATAAGATGTTGATGGTTTTAGTACTAACGAAGATAATCTTCGTTAGGAACTAACGAAGATAATCTTCGTTATATGGGCTGGATTGCTAAGTTCATAAGAACAAAGCCCAGCAGGCCCCAATATCGATTTGAAACATATATAAACGAATGAAAAACCTAAATTGAGTGAACCAGTCGACATTTCACATACACCTAGCATCTAAGTTCGTTGGCAAACAGTAGCAAACGAATATAGTGTAATTAAGGCTGATTATACACTTATAATTAGCAATAATATAGATAACTAATCAAACAGTTATCTCGTGAGGATTCCGCACTCACGACATAACCATAGACGATCTCGAGAGCGATCCAGAGCTATCGAGGGACTCACAAGTGGTATCGAGAAATCTCCTATTCAGGATCTGTACCTTGGATAATAGCTTGTGATCTTCATCCATTAAGATCCTAGATGTTGATAATTCTGCATAAGACCAATAAATCATACGCCAAGGGTTGACATTAGCCCTTTTGGCTAATGCCACTCCGACGCTCAAGTCAGTATTACTGTTATATCAACAAAAAAAAACTACTTATTGATAATATGCTTTAAGATGAATTGCATTCCAAGCTCTTGGAATCATCCTACCCTCTGGCTCTTGAAGCCAATAAGATTTACCTTTACTTTCTGTAACACCCCGACTATAGCGGAAACACGAGATGCCACAGAACGACATGGTACAAAAGATTTAAATATAAAATATCAACGTAAAGTTTCAAATGCCATTCAAACCCAAAAGATTTCAAGTTTAAGTTGACGTTTAATAACCATTACATAACCCAAATCCATAATCAAAGATAAATGTTTGCATTACAACCGTCGAGCACACAACAAATACATCATCCAAAAGAGGCGGTCATGCTAAGCTTACTGCTCTAAACCTGAAAAGCATGAAGAAAAAGTGTCAACTACGAAAACGTAGTTGGTGAGTGCATAGGTTTTCAAGTAAATCTCGTTACATATCCATTTCAAAACTTAGAAAACATATTGTTAGATATCAATATACCCAAACCACATGGTCGGCAAAATTCTCATTTCAAACTATCAAGTTTTCCAAATACCATAATGTCACTTCAAGGCATTGAAAATCCATGGTTAATAATGGAGCTCTCATTTGTCAAAATCATTATGAGAGAAAAAGTATATCAAGCGATCAATCATATATCGCACCCAAACCGTATGTTCAATCAATAATAGCCCACCATAAATAATGTCAATAGTATTCAGCCAAAGGCATAATTTGATTAGTAGATGCTTGAGCCACTACTAAGACCATTTCCTGTCCCAACCAACATAATATTTCATTTCATAGCACAAGCTGTCAATCAAGTGCAATTTATAAAGAAGGGGATTGTGCCATGGAGACGACCGCCTAATATAAAGTAGATTAGAGCACCGCTCGGGTCGGACTGGCAATGAAAGTGGCCACAAAGGCAACCAACATTCCACCGTTACCTATTTAGTGGGTGAGGACGACTCCTAGTTGCGCAACCCTCTAACTACAGGCCTCCCCTTTCGGAGTTAATAGTAGTGTACCGAAGTGATACAGTTTGACAGAACTCAAGCTCATCATATAACTTACAACACATTGAACATACAATATATCCCATTTCATAATCATTCTTTCAAGAATCATTCATATATATAAAGCAATTTTATTTATCATGCTTTTCACCCCGAAAGTAAAATACATAAAGAGTTTGAAAGGGGGCTATGACTCACCTTGATATGCCGAGCATTATATATATACTTATCCAAAATGGGTACTTCCCATCTATCGCTTCCTTGATCATTTATTCCTTATGGTCCTCAATCACATTTCAATGCCAAGACTATCCCTACGATAGGACTAATATACGTAAGTTCCTATCTTATGCCATCACTTAGAAATGCCTCCTTCATTATGTTGTCATCAATTATGGGATCCAAGTGTATTGTTAATATTCGCATCTTTTTGGTTGTAAAGATTGATGGTGTAAAAGGTCACTTTCATTATATATGTAGTATAAGTTGTTAGAATTTCGGTAACTTGCCTTCATTCGCGGTTTCGTTTGGCATCTTAGGTTATCATATATAGAAATGCCGTATTAAGTTATATTATTCTTATTCATCATTTGATGTTTAACCGATTTTAGCACGAATTAGGATTTGTGATATCAATTTATAGTTTGATGAGCGTAATTACTTATATCCATCTCACTTAATTATATTTGGTGTTACTTTGATTACACTTATCTTTTAACTCTCATATTTCTTGATATGTCTTATGATTACTCGGGTCTATGAAGTTCTTTTAGGTGTTATAGGCCATTACCAAATGGGCCTAAGTGTTATGGGCTTTTAAGTGATTTGGGCTTAGTTTAGTTATTGGGCTTAACCTTAGTTGGGTTATATGCTTAGTGGGTTAAATTGGTTATTGGACTATATGGTTTAAAAGTTCTCAATGTTTTGATTGCTAGAAAAATACCATGATTTTATTTTAAGCATAGAACACATCAAAGTTAATTCCTACCAAGTTTAAGCTTCTGGAACCTCTTATTTTTGAAGATACAATTTCTCAAAGTTGATATAGATATTACACAAAAATGCAGTTTTGACCAGTTTTAGTAGAAAAATCATATCTTTTGTTTGGTTCAGTATTTTTGAGTAATTCAGTTGGTGGTTAAATTTAACTCGTTTATCTACAAGATTAATACTTTATTTTTATATCTCTCACATCAAATTTCCAGATTATTATAAATTTTCAAGATCATCACTCATCATTCAAAGATCCATCTCAATCCAAGCTCTTAACAACTAGTTTAACACCACTTATGTACATGCATGTCAAGATCTAACCTTTTTAACAACAAAACCTTTATTAAATCTTACTTTTAACATCAAAATGAGTTTATCCATGAGAATATACAGAAATATATTTATGAATATATGCAAATATATCTTTATTTTCATCAACTAGTTTGAAAGCCTTCTCATGAATCATCACTTTTGGGTCTTATTTGAGTTGAATCCTTGAATCTTTCCTCTAGATCTTGACATGCAATGGCATGAGAGGAAAGATTCTATCAACATGCCCTCATTAAGTGTATATTTGAAAGAAAACATTAAGAAAACATGTACCTTTGATAAAACCTTTGAACATAAACAAGAACAAGATTAAATCTAGTAAAAAGGATGAAGATTATACCCTTGAAGAACTTGGTTTTGATGGTGAAAAAGTGCAGAAAATTCGTGACCTTTGAAGCCTCCAACAACCCTTATTCTAACCTTAAACAACCCTTAAACTATGCTTGAATCAAACCTTTATTAATCTAGCCTACAACCCTTATTATTAATATAAGTTTAGATGAATTTTTGCCTTGTTTTGCCTTTTTTTGGCTGGCCGAAATGAAGAAGAAGGGAGGGGAAAAGAAGAGTTTTTGCTAGAGAGAAATGTGTGTGTGTGTTGGAAGTGTAAATGTTGGGATTCTAGCCCCGCTGCCGTCACGCCATTTGCAATGGGGTGTGAGTGTGGTGGTGTTGGGGCCGGCCAAAGAGGGAGAGGAAGGGGTTTTCTACCCCTTTTTTTTAATAAAAATTAGTGTAAGTAAATATGTATATATGTATATTTAAGTGGGTATATGTTTTATAGATGTAACATGTATTTGCTTGTTCATATAAATTGATTAGTTGTCTTAGTATATGTATATGTATGTGTGTCGTGTATATGTACATATATATGCATACATTTGTATTTTAAAAGTTGTTACTTAATCCATTTATTTATAATCTTGTATTTATATTAGACTTGTACATATATACTTATTATTATTCAAGCATTTTCATGTACTTAAGGAGTTTTAATTATTTTTAAGATGCTCACGGTATTTTCATGACCAAATGTAATTTAGTTGGCTTGATGATTCAATTTGTTGGACATTTATAAGAATTTTGATTGTTATCTCGACTTGTGAGACTCACATTATTATTTGTAACTTAATTAATTTGAAATTAAATTCTTGTTCAATGGTATTTCATTTGATTTAATTAGGACTAAATAATAGCTTTAGATTGCTAATTTAGGGGCATTATCTACTAGTTTCTAATATAACTATGGCTTGCGGGATCATAGGCAACCTAACTAGCATATATATATATAATATTAAAAATGAGGGTTGTTACATTGTTATCTAATGTATTTCTTTGAGCTAGAGGGCAATTATCACTATGCCTTAAATTCTAGATGGTCAAGTCTCTTGATAAACCTTTAGGGATAGATACCTAGATAAATATGAGTAGATTGTCCTAGTCGGAAATTGAGGGTTGTTACATCATTACCCCCTTAACAAATACTTCGTCCTCGAAGTTCGCTCGTTCATACGGTGATAACACGTATAGATTGCCGATAACGATAGCTTCGTAGAGACGTATAAAATGTCAGAGTTCAACTAGGTTTCCTCATGACCCTTTTGGTTACTTAAAAGCTTTTGATCTTCACCGTTGGGGGCATCCATTGCTTGGTGCCCTAACATTCCTCGTGATAGGATTTACACAATCCTTATGCTCACAAATAATCATCTCACCACCATCTTGGCAACACAAACACTTCAAATCCTCATAGATATGAACTCCTTCTTAAGAGGAATCCTTCTTAGGTCCTCATGACCTCTACAAAACTTCCAATTACTTTGCTCTCCTGAGCTTCATATCTATTTTCAGCTTTCTAAGCTAAGCTTCTTTTCAAATACACTAACCTAATGTCCTTAGAAATTGTGATATAATATAATTTAGGTGAAACATCGGTTACTTTATCCTTTTCTCAACCATTCGGTTTTCTCCATTTTCCTTTCGTTTTCCTATGGGTCACCATACTCCTTACCGTTTCGCCACTCAATCCATCTCTAACTAGAGTAATCGTCGTCTTGAACAACACACAAGCAGTCGCTAGTCCTTGCAGTTATCTCAAGGGCACTTGTCAGATCATGGTGTTACGGATCCTTTGATCCTAACTCATCACAGATGCGAATTATCCTTATCACCCTTCCGTCCAACATTCCATAACTAGTTCTTCACGGAGTTTGTTAGTTGTTTGAAACTTAGTTCAGTGACCGACTTCCTTGATCGTTGTGGTAGTATGTGCCTTGACTTCTAACGTCGTATTTCTTATTTGCTTTCACTACTAACTTAGCGATTTCATGTGGTTTTTCCTTCTTCACTTTTCTTGGGCGCACTACTTCGTGGGTCGATGGCCCTTGACGGTTCACCATGTGTTGCAAAATCTCACCCAAGTTCATCTTGTTTTAGCTTACCTCTATTTGACCATTGACCTGGAGGGGATAACCATCACAGGTCATCGTGCTTCCTCTACTTATCGACCATACTTCCCCTCTTTAGTAAAGCTAGCTTCCATCGGGTGTTGGGCGTATACCGCTTTCTCTTAGCTTAGTTGATATGCTCTACTAATAGCTTGTCTTTCGATAGAGGTTTTCCAATTGATATTCAGAGAATAACGTGTGGAGCGCCATAAAGATGAACGCTACCGGAACTACATCTTGTAGTTGGCGTCAATGCCTTCTCTCTACTATTTGGGTTAAATGACGTTCCCTTACTCTTTCTTCTACTCCACATCACCTTCAATGATGCTCGTGAATAACTCTTCTTGAACGATAAACTATAATCTTGCGCTTCATACTCCTTGTTCGAGTATCTTCCTTGTTGCGATTACCCCCTTAACATTTTTCTTCTAGAAAAATGTAAGGGATTTCATGCCCTTCGTTTCATCTCGCTTTCTCCTCTAAGCAAGCTCATTAGCCACCTTCTTAACTAGGTTCCTTGAACCACCTTGCTTTCTTACGTTCTTTGGCAGTCTTCAATCCGCCAAATCTTCTTATCACTCTCGACGACCTTCAATCTGCCAGATTTCCTAATCCTACTTGTGACTACTCTTGTCCTCCAGAGTAGCCCCAAATCATTTTTCATTTATCTTCAAATCGCGGGGGTCACATAATTCTTATATTACTTCTTATCCTTCTTGATTACACCTTCGCTTCCAACGGTAACTTTGGAATTTCTTCTAATTTCCGCCGAGGCTCCATTTTTACATGGATAGAAGGACCTTCAATTCCTTCGTCAAATTGAGGCCTCAGTTCAATTGCCTCTACACTCGCTCACATGTAGACCATATCCAAGGCATCGCTTTCATTGAGCATACTAATCTATAGTATCTTCTATACTATACTTCCATGACTCGCTAGTTTCCTGGACTTCCTTGTATCGAGTGGGTCCTTCTCTTAACGTCGTTGCGAGTGGGTGGTGTTAGTTATTTGGTCTCACCACTTTCAGGTGTTGCGTCGAGTTATCCGTGGATCAAGGGAATCGTAAATTTTTGGAAAAGAAGAGGAACCATGCTTTCATCGTGTTTGGTCCTCGAGGTTGTCGAAATGCACTTGGCTAGCTTCAATGTGGACGTGGGGGAGTAAGAGTTCGTAGCGAGAATAAGACGACAACTCAAATTAATGTCCTTAGGTGAGTTAAACGGACTGCTTCAACGTCGCTTGTGAAAATTTGCTTCTTTGTACTTTGATTGACATACAACATATCCTCCACGTCCTACGTTATGTACGTGACCCAATAGCATCTTCTATGCTGTATAGTTATCCCAAGTATTTCACTTATGGACAACTGATGTCTCAACATCTTTCGCATCCCTTGATGTCGCAGCGAGAGCAGGGTACTAGTTACTTGATTCGCCATTGCGGAATGTTACGTAAGTGAGTTATATGTTATTAGGTTACTAATCTTTTGAAGAGAAACGGTGGTGATCATTACTTTGATTAATCAAGAATATCAAGTATATAAAATTTGGTTTCGAATGAATGAAATAGGAAATATAAAACAAAAGATTCATTAAGGCTCGAATCAGACTCCTTGCGCGAGTTAAAGAAATCACTTCTATGTCTTTCTTTGCCCACTGGACTCCAACTTTCAATGACGTCAACATATGTCGCACCGGCTTAGATAGTATGGATAACTGTTCGTGTACGCGTGTTAGAATAAAGTTATCGCACCAAATTTCGGAGCTACAATCCCCAGAATGTGTCGTCTAGAATGTATATCGGAATGTGTTCTATCAGTGTCGTCCAATCGTAGTTTGGCTTTAATACCACTCGCCCTTCACAAGTCTCCAACTTCGTCGACGTTTCCATATGTTTCGCACCATTTCAGATCGAATACGAAGGTTATGTGTAGTGTCTAAGAGGATAGAGTCGCGCCACATCTTGGGACTAAAATTCTCTGAGTATATCGTCCAACGTCCAGGAAAATGATCCACCGATGATATCGCGTTGTCGTATGTCCATAATGAATAGTGGTGTAATACGCAATAGGATGTTGGATAATTTCAAGAGAGCACGAGTGAACGAATGACGGAGGGGTACTTAATGACAACTTTCATACTTAGAAAATTTCTAATTCATATAGAATTTCTCAGGGGCATTTACTAGTTCTCAAGCGGTCAAGTCTCTACACGCAATATCTATCTCAATAGCAAGGACTAACCACATTGTCATCATGTCGTGCAACACTAGTTCTCAAATAGCTCAACCTTGAGGTGCAATAACTATCTCAATAGAAAGGCACGACTACATAAGCATCACAATATTCACGCGCTAGTTTTCAAGTAGCTCAATCTTATGGGTGAAAGTTTTCATATCTTTATTGTCCATAAAATTTCCTATCAACTCGTCATGCTCATATTCTCTTTCAAATCAATCATAAATAATCAACCTCATTACCCAATAATTTAAATAAGTCATATCCCAAAATGATTTCTTGCCTCATAGTAATCATATTATTTTAAAGTGCATACGCTACTTAAAGTTCAACATCATAAATCACAAAGCTTTTACGCATGCATTTATCTCATTATTTCCACATTGCTCATTCCAAGCTTTCACATTGCACATTATAAGCCTTCACATTGCATATTAAAACTAGAAATCGACTTGTGCATAACTCTCATGTATTATATCTATAAGGACAAGGTAATACTAGCCAAGTGGGGGTATTAACTAAGGGTTCTAATAGGTAATGCAAACATTGGATTTGGTTATGCGTCTTTGCACCAAGAATCGTTTTAAAGCTTATTTTCAAAAGACTCATTTTTGAACATTTCTTAGACAATTAATTCGATCACTCCATGTTACATCCTTAGCTAGTCGTAGTTGGCCAAGCTACGCTTCGCTAAGGCGAACACTTTATGATCGAATTGATTCTTTAAGAGATGTTCGACTCGTTTTGAAAATACGTAGGTTATAGTAAAATTCTCTATAACCTTGGCTCTGATACCATTTTTTCTGTAACACCCCGACTAAGGCGGAAACACGAGATGTCACAGAACGACATGGTACAAAAGATTTAAATATAAAACATCAACGTAAAGTTTCAAATGCCATTCAAACCCAAAAGATTTCAAGTTTAAGTTGACGTTTAATAACCATTACATAACCCAAATCCATAATCAAAAGATAAATGTTTGCATTACAACCGTCGAGCACACAACAAATACATCATCCAAAAGAGGCGGTCATGCTAAGCTTACTGCTCTATACCTGAAAAGCATGAAGAAAAAGTGTCAACTACGAAAACGTAGTTGGTGAGTGCATAGGTTTTCAAGTAAATTTCGTTACATATTCATTTCAATACTTAGAAAACATATTGTTAGATATCAATATACCCAAACCACATGGTCGGCAAAATTCTCATTTCAAACTATCAAGTTTTCCAAATACCATAATGTCACTTCAAGGAGTTGAGAATCCATGGTAAATTATAAAGCTCTCATTTGTCAAAATCATTGTGAGAGAAAAAGTATATCAAGCGATCATTCATATATCGCACCCAAACCGTATGTTCAATCAATAATAGCCCACCATAAATAATGTCAATAGTATTCAACCAAAGGCATAATTTGATTAGTAGATGCTTGAGCCACTACTAAGACCATTTCCTGTCCCAACCAACATAATATTTCATTTCATAGCACAAGCTGTCAATCAAGTGCAATTAATAAAGAAGGGGATCGTGCCATGGAGACGACCGCCTAATATAAAGTAGATTAGAGCACCGCTCGGGTCGGACTGGCAATGAAAGTGGCCACAAAGGCAACCAACATTCCACCGTTACCTATTTTAGTGGGTGGGTGGACGACTCCTAGTTGCGCAACCCTCTAACTACAGGCCTCCCCTTTCGGAGTTAATAGTAGTGTACCGAAGTGATACAGTTTGACAGAACTCAAGCTCATCATATAACTTATAACACATTGAACATACAATATATCCCATTTCATAATCATTCTTTCAAGAATCATTCATATATATAAAGCAATTTTATTTATCATGCTTTTCACCCCGAAAGTAAAATACATAAAGAGTTTGAAAGGGGGCTATGACTCACCTTGATAGGACTAATATACGTAAGTTCCTATCTTATGCCATCACTTAGAAATGCCACCTTCATTAGGTTGTCATCAATTATGGGATCCAAGTGTATTGTTAATACTTGCATCTTTTTGGTTGTAAAGATTGATGGTGTAAAAGGTCACTTTCATTATACATGTAGGTATAAGTTGTTAGAATTTCGGTAACTTGCCTTCATTCGCGGTTTCGTTTGGCATCTTAGGTTATCATATATAGAAATGCCGTATTAAGTTATATTATTCTTATTCATCATTTGATGTTTAACCGATTTTAGCACGAATTAGGATTTGTGATATCAATTTATAG
>CM067175.1:102268338-102278481 GCA_034093135.1 Erigeron breviscapus
CTTTTTACTATTTCTAAATAAGCCATTAATTTTTCACCTTTAACTGAATAAGACCCATTAAAGTGATTAGTTAACAACAAAGAATCTACATAAACTTGTAAGCGTTTAATACCCATATTTTTAGCTAACTCTAATCCTGCTATTAAAGCTTCATATTCTGTTTCATTATTAGTAGCTGTAAATTCACAATTAATAGACTGAGGTAGCATATCCCCCTGTGGCGATTTTAGTATGATTCCTAACCCTATTCCTCTTACATTGGCTGCTCCGTCAGTATGTAAAGTCCATTTTTCATTATTTTCAGTTAACATTTTAACTTCTAAGTCTGCTTCTGGTTGTAAATCACTAGTAAAATCAGCCACAAAATCAGCTAAGGCTTGAGATTTAATAGCAGTTCTAGGTTCATAAGTTATGTTAAATGCACTTAACTTTACAGACCATTTAGCCATTCTACCCGATAATTCTGGTTTCCTAAGTACATTTTTTATTGGATAATTAGTTTTTATATGGATAGGATGTGTTTCAAAATAATGCCTAAGTTTAGTAGAAGCCATTATTAAAGCTAATATTAATTTTTCTAAGTGTGAATACCTAGTTTCAGCATTTAGTAAACTTTTACTAACATAATAGACAGGATGTTGTTTACCTTCGTGCTCTTTTACAAGCACAGCGCTTACTGCCTCTGGAGATACTGAGAGATACAAAAAGAGTATCTCACCTTTTTCCGGCTTCATTAACAAAGGTGGGGTTGAGAGATATGTCTTCAATGCTTTAAACGCTTCTTCCTGTTTTTCTCCCCATTCAAATTTCTTATTTTTCTTCAACATATCATAAAACTCCTTGCATCTGTCTGAGGATCTTGATATAAATCTGTTCAGAGCTGCTAATCTGCCGGTCAGTCTTTGAATATCTTTGACATTTGTAGGGGATTTCAACTCCATTATTGCTTTTATCTGTTCTGGACTCGCCTCTATTCCTCTTTTAGTTACCAAGTAACCTAGGAATTTTCCTGCACCTACTCCAAAATTGCATTTTGCTGGATTTAACTTCATGTTGTAGCGATCCAGTATATCAAAAGCAACTTCAAGATCCTTGAGATGATCTTCCGCCTTTTTCGATTTCACCACCATATCATCGATATAGACTTCCATCGTATCCCCAGTTGGTCTTTGAACATCATATTGACCAACCTCTGGTATGTCGCACCTGCATTTTTTAATCCAAACGGCATAGCAGTATAACAATATATACCTGTGGGTGTCATGAAAGCTGTTGCTTCTTGATCTTCAGGCTCCATTTGAATTTGTTGAAATCCTGAAGACGCATCCATGAACGTCAGCATTTCATGTCCAGCTGTAGCATCTACCATTGCATCTATGTGTGGTAGCGGGAAAGGATCCTTAGGACAGGCCTTGTTGAGATCTGTAAAATCTACGCAGACCCTCCATTTTCCATTCTTTTTCTGTACGACCACAACATTTGCGAGCCATTCTGGGAACTTCACTTCTCTGATCATCTTAGCTTTCAAGAGTCTTTCAACATCCTCTTGAATAATCACATTTCTTTCCGGTGCGAATTTTCTTCTTTTTTGTTGAATAGGCCTGAAACTTTTATCAATTCCTATTTATGAGTAATAATATCTTTAGAGATACCTGTCATGTCCTCTTGTTTCCAAGCAAACGTAGATTTTCTTCTGCTTAGAAACTCAATAAGATCTTTTTCAATATCCTCCGGTATCTTTCTTCCAATGAACACCTTGATGTCAGGATCTTCACTCGATATTGGCATTTCTTTTACATCTTGATCTTTAAATTCTTCGACATCGAAGATGTTCTTCTTTAATTGCTATGCTTCAGTAGGCTTTGTTGTAGGCTTCATTGAGGCCATATAGCATTCTTTAGCATCCTGCTGATCTCCTTTTATCTTCACCACCCCCCAAGGAGTCGGGATCTTCACACATTGATGATAAGTTGAAGGGACAACTCTCATCTCGTGTATCCATGGCCTACCTAAAATAATATTGCAGCCAGGTAAAGAATCAATTACACAAAATTTTTGCATTGAATTTACCCCTTCGACGTAAACTGGCAACTTAATTTCGCCATAGGTGTTTTTGTTGTAGATTTCCCGCCAATTTCTTCTTCAGAGATCCCCATCCTTTTCAACGTCTCTAATCTTATGATATTGACCGAACTGCCATTGTCAATTAAGATCCTGCGCACAAAATGGTTAGCCACATATAAAGTAACAACTAAACCATCATGATGAGGATCCTGAATGCTGTCCATATCGTCTTCTTCAAATGTTACTTTGTCCATGCGTAGCACACTGGATCTCTGAATTGGCCTATCTCCTCTTTCAGATTTTGCTTCCTTTGCATTCCTTGTTGAGATCTGTAAAATCTACACAGACCCTCCATTTTCCATTCTTTTTCTGTACGACCACAACATTTGCGAGCCATTCTGGGAACTTCACTTCTCTGATCATCTTAGCTTTCAAGAGTCTTTCAACATCCTCTTGAATAATCACATTTCTTTCCGGTGCGAATTTTCTTCTTTTTTGTTGAATAGGCCTGAAACTTTTATCAATTCCTAGTTTATGAGTAATAATATCTTTAGAGATACCTGTCATGTCCTCTTGTTTCCAAGCAAACGTAGATTTTCTTCTGCTTAGAAACTCAATAAGATCTTTTTCAATATCCTCCGGTATCTTTCTTCCAATGAACACCTTGATGTCAGGATCTTCACTCGATATTGGCATTTCTTTTACATCTTGATCTTTAAATTCTTCGACATCGAAGATGTTCTTCTTTAATTGCTATGCTTCAGTAGGCTTTGTTGTAGGCTTCATTGAGGCCATATAGCATTCTTTAGCATCCTGCTGATCTCCTTTTATCTTCACCACCCCCCAAGGAGTCGGGATCTTCACACATTGATGATAAGTTGAAGGGACAACTCTCATCTCGTGTATCTACGGCCTACCTAAAATAATATTGCAGCCAGGTAAAGAATCAATTACACAAAATTTTTGCATTGAATTTACCCCTTCGACGTAAACTGGCAACTTAATTTCGCCATAGGTGTTCTTTGTTGTAGATTTCCCGCCAATTTCTTCTTCAGAGATCCCCATCCTTTTCAACGTCTCTAATCTTATGATATTGACCGAACTGCCATTGTCAATTAAGATCCTGCGCACAAAATGGTTAGCCACATATAAAGTAACAACTAAACCATCATGATGAGGATCCTGAATGCTGTCCATATCGTCTTCTTCAAATGTTACTTTGTCCATGCGTAGCACACTGGATCTCTGAATTGGCCTATCTCCTCTTTCAGATTTTGCTTCCTTTGCATTTCTTTTTGCTGCTGAAAAAGATGTGCCACACACCTCTGATCCTCCTGCAATATAATTAATTATTCGAGCATTAGCTGGAGGTGATTTGGGCCTTGGTGGCTGTTGTTGGCTCTGCTTGCCCAAATCCTTGACATCAATATCCTGAGCTTTCTTTTTTCCAAAGAGTTATGTCAGATATCCTTTACTGAGGAGTATCCCGATCTCTCGTCTGAAGGCGTAGCATTCCTCTGTGGTATGTCCGAAATCTTCGTGGTAGGCACACCACCTCGACTTATCTTTACTGGCATCAGGCTTTGGATTCCTGGGAGGCCATCTGGCTTTGTCCCCAAGATTCTTCATAGCTGCTACTATCCCTGCAGTATCAACAGAAAAACAATATTTTGATAATTCAGGATATTGAGGTTCTCCCTGTCTTTCTGCTATAACTGTTCTCTGTTGCACAGCTCTTGTATAGGGTTTATTCTTGCTTGGTCGGAACACTGGAGTTTCTGCCCTTCTATTTGGACGATCATATGTTGAGGGTGCTTCCATCCTCTTTCTCATCAATTCATCTTCTTCGAGCCTGATAAATCTTAAAGCTCGATTTCTTGCTTCGTCTAAAGATTTGCAAGGCGTCATAACAAGATCTTGATAGAACAGAGAGTCCTTGCTTAACCCCATCTTCAAGGCTTGAACTGCAGTGGTCATATCTAATTTTGGAATTTCCAACGATTCCTTTGTAAACCTGTTAAGATATTCTTTTAAAGACTCGTTAATTCTTTGGGTGACTTGATAAAGATCACCCGTTATTTTCTCAAAAACCCTACTACATGAAAACTGTAAATTAAATTGATTAACAAGTTGCGCAAAAGAAAGTATAGATCCAGTGGGTAAATTAAGTAACCACTTCAGGGCTGCTCCTGATAATGTAGCCCCAAAACCTTTGCATAAGCATGCTTCTCTTAAATCTGTTGGGATTGGAACTGTCTCCATTTTCTCCAAGTATTGAGCCACATGCTCCTGAGGATCTGTTGTTCCATCATATGTTTTCATATGAGGCGCTGAGAACTTCTTGGGAATTTCCACATTAGCTATGGCTGGTGCAAATCTGGAAATTCTGTATGAAGATGGATCTGCTTCTGGGATTGGCTGACAAAATCCCGGA
Organism: Erigeron breviscapus; assembly: GCA_034093135.1. Classification (NCBI taxonomy): domain Eukaryota; kingdom Viridiplantae; phylum Streptophyta; class Magnoliopsida; order Asterales; family Asteraceae; genus Erigeron; species Erigeron breviscapus. The sequence continues at coordinate 102,272,837 of CM067175.1, forward strand.
ACTGTCGAAATCAGTTCCTTGATTTTCTGCAACTCTCTCGCCAAATACGCATTTGCAACATTATCCTGCATTTGGTTAGCATTATTTTCGCAATTAAAGGAGGGAGGAGTGAAACCTGGAACCCCCGAAGATGATGGAGGGGTTTGTTCGTTATTATTTGAGTTATTTCCTGCATGAAAGAAGGAAGCGGATCCAGATTTTGGAGGGGGAGTAGAGAACATATGACCCATTGACTGAGTCCCTTGAGTCCCTGTTCCTCCAAAATTAATACTCTGTTGTTCAGAGGAGATTCTTCTGGTCTCTCAAGATCGTGAATTCTGATCTCTTGAGTCCTGGGCCCTTGATTCCTGCTTTCCATCATTCTCGACTCCAAGCTATTAAATCTAGAGATATTCTCTGTCTGTGCTTTCTTCATTTGTTCCTGAAGAACCCTAAACATAGAAAAAACATCTGTGTCAGCACTGGATTCATGATGAGTAGTTTTTACCTGCGAATCCAGGGATGATTCTGGATATGGTCGTGGCGTTGGAGGCATCGGGCGATTCGGATCATATCCTGCAGACGAATCATCAATAGCCTTCCCAGTATTTTTATTATTATTATTTTTTGGAGGCTTATTAATTAAATTCTTCAGAGTTACAGATCCAGAAGCAGCAGAGGAAGCGTTTTGAGAGGTCGACATCTTTTGCAGATTGGTTTGAGAAAGTTTTCGAAACTGAAAATCTAGGAGTGTGATTAAATTGCAAAAACACCTTTTTGCCCCACGGTGGGCGCCAAATTGTTTCGGTCAAAAATTACCTAAGATAATTTTAGGAAGGATTTTAGACAACTCAAGTACCGAAGATTTGTAAGTGGGGTTTGGTGTTTTAGGATCTTCAATTAAAAGTAAAGTTTTCTTAAATATAATGACTAAAACTAAGAGTTTTTATCAAAAAGAGTTTTATGAAAGCCTTTGAGACAGAAATACTTTGAGTAATTAAGAAAACCGTTGAAGATAAAAGTAAAGCACTGAAAATTAAAGCTAGGATCTTAAAGAAAAAACGAAAAGCACAACGACACCAGAATTTTGTTGACGAGGAAAAACCCTTGATCCAATTAAGAGATCTTAGGTAAAAAACCCCGGGAGGATTCAATCGACCCTTCCTTAGTTCTTTTATTATTATTGTGGGTGATTACAATACAATGAGGGTGAGAGTGATTTGATCGAGCTAATGAACGAAAAAGAAAGAAAGTATGCAGTGAGTAAGTGTGTGAGAATACAAGTGTGTGTGTAGTTCTCCTAATCTCGATCAATCACCTCTTATTTATAATGTAAATTCCTAACTAACTATCCGAAAAATATGGGATCCTCCGTGTGATACTGTTCAACGTGTTGAAGATCAAAAAGTGAACGTTGAGTCTTATTTGACACGTTTATTCTTCGAGGTTGTTCCGATATCCAAGGGATTGCACGTTTCTTTTCTTCCTTAGAAGGCTGGATAAGTCTTGTGCTAGAAATATAAATATGGTGTTTAATTGTAAATTCTAGTATTGGAAGGGTATTAGTGTTAAGTTAGTGATTAGTATAAATACCCCTCCCATAAGTCATTTATGACTAACCCTTGCAATATTGGAACCTTTCACCCATCAATGCTATCCAATCTTTCCCTGCAACACACACTTTCTCTCTCTACTCTCTCTCTCTAGAAACCGCCATTGATACACACTAAAACACACACATAAGCTCAAATTCTACTCTTTACATTTGGTATCAGAGCACAATCAGCATATCTGAATGATCCACAAGCTTAATTGAAGCTTATTTTGTGCTTATTTTCTGAATTTAGCTTATTTTCTGAAAGGTCTATTTGCCGAGATCACTGTTTTAGTGATTTCTGCAAAATTAATGTGTTTTTGTTCGAAATTTGTTCACCGATCATTTTGTTATCAGTATATCATCCTTCGTTATCAATTTCAGAGGTTAATTTCATCATTTGATTCGATTTTGATCGAGCTCGGCAAATCGCATGTTCGAGTGAGTTTGATTTCTGGTTGAAATTAGCATCTAATTTGTTTGAGGATTTGTGCGCATTGATTTTCTGAGCATTTTGATATAAATTACAAGCTTTAATTCGCAAAAATGAAGGAGAAATCAAGGATTTTCAGTAAGCTCGGCGTTTGAGTGTTTGGCTGAACGAAGAAGACGACCAGTAACCGACTATTTTGTCCTTTAGTGGTTTCTCGTGTTTGCAGAGGTCGTTGGCTAAGAGTTGTTCCTATTTGTTCTATTTGCAGAGCTCACTGCTCGGCAAATAGTTGTTACAAGAAATTTTGATCAAGGCTGGTGCTATTTGTTCTGTTTGCAGAGGTTTAAGCTCGGCAAACAAGTGTTTTTGGTTGTTGCGACTAAGTACAATTCTTATTTGTGCTATTTGCAGAGATATAAGCTCGGCAAATAGTTGTTTTGGTTTTCTTCGACCAAGTGAAATTCTCATTTGTGCTGTTTGCAGAGATTTAAGCTCGGCACTCAGTTGAAATTGGTTGTTGATCAGTGTACTTGTATTGTGACTTGGCTATTTGCACCATTTGCAGAGAATTAAGCTCGGCACTTAGTTGAAATTGAAATTGTCAAATCAAAATTTTCAAGAAAATTGATTCCAAATCATTTTTGATCAATATTCTTCAAGTGGGCAGAAAATAAAAATTTTCAAAATTTTTGGTCCATTTGCCGAGATTTTTGCTCGGCATTCTTTACAAATAGAAAATCAAAATTTGTTTTTTAAGTCTTTTATTGGTTAATTTTGGTTGTTGGACTTACATTTTCTTTTAATTGATAGTTGGGCTTAAATGTCATTTGGGCTAGTGGTTTATTTGGACTAAAATTTTTTGTTGGACTGAATTTGTGTCATTTGAAAAGTTGTTTACTTGGGTTTTAATTTTCTTACAATTTTTAATTGTTGGGCTAAATTTTAGGTTCTTGTCTTGGGTTGTTCTGTCATTGAAGTTTTAATCAAGTGTTGATTCAAAATGGCTCTTAAAATACCGGACAAGTTTGTTGCGAGGGTGGTAGATTTTTTAATGGGTGAAGAGCTAAGTTGGGAAGAAATACGTCGTCATGATAATCATATTTGTTGGTGTACCAAGAAGAGTAAATGTGCAGTGGTTGTTTTTGAAGAAAACAAAGTCGATGTGAATATTTTAAAACGTTTGTGAGAGAACACCAGAGTTTCAACTTGAAATTAAGCAACTCACATCTGAGAACAAAGAGCTCAAATCTGCTGATAATTCCAGTTTGTCTGTCATGGAAAGTTTTCGACTTGAAGTTGACCAACTCAAATCTGACAATAAAGAGCTCAAATCTGCAAATGATCTCATTTTGTCCAACATGGAAAGTCTTCAAAAAGAAAATGATCATTTGCAATCCAAGATTTCCAAATTAACAAATGAGTTGGACAATTCTTCCAAAGAGCTCAATAAAATTGTTTTGGACAATCAATCAAAAGAACTTGTTTTGCAACAAAAGATTTCTGAGCTTAACCATGAGTTGCAAAATAAGTCCACCATTTTTGTGAGCAAAGAGCGAAAATTTTTCAAAGTTTTTGAATAACTTCGAATTGATGTGAGCACTGTTGAAAAAGAAAGAACGAATATTTGTGCTCAAATCAAGTGTCTTGAAGACAAGTGTTTGCAACTTCAGTCAAACGAAGCATCTTTGACAAAGAAAATTTCCGACCTTGAGATTGAATTGCAAACACAAACCAAAACTTTTCAAACTGAAAATCATTGTTCTTCTGACCCATCAAAGAAGTTGTTAAAGTTTGCTCTCAAACTGATTGTTCTTTATGTGAAGTCGTTAAAGTTTGCATTCAAACTGATAGTCCTATATGTGAATTTGTGAATTCCTCTGTGCAAACTGATGAAATCATGATGAAACCATTTCCAAACCAAAAACATGTTGTCAAACTAAACCTAAAGTTGATGTTCCAAAGAGGGTTTACACGGGTAAATCTTCAAAACCTTTTGAAAGAAAAGTCTCTCAGTTTACTAATTACTCCTTGCGAAAGGGTAAAAAGTACGCTAAGAAACCAAATTTTGATGGAACAACTACTTTTGTCTCTTTTCTATCCTTTGAGGATAAATCATCTCATATTTCGCAAGCAAAATCTCAGTTGACTAAATCTAAATGGAAACCGATTTTAAAAGATCAGTCAACTGAGTCAAAATCATTCAAATATTCTTTTTCAAAACTTTTTGATCTTGCACCAAAACCTGTGAAAGAGTTGTGCAAAAAGTGAATGATTTTGTTCGAAAAATCATTTTTCAAATCAATCTCCCAAGATTGACAAGTTTTCAAAGAAATCAAATGATTTTTCACCGTTGCTTCCACGAAAATCTTTTCAACTAAAACACCGGGTTTTAGTTCACCGTGGAATGCAACTTCGATTCATCAAATCGATGAGACTTACATTTGGTCTTTCAAGAGTTCAAAAACCATTGGACCCAATTTCAAATGGGTTCCAAAGGTAATTTTGAAATGATTTGATGAAAAGTGGCTTATGCACACTTCAGTGTATAACCAAAATTTTTTTTTCATCATTTTTACTTTGTCTTTTAGTTTCTCACAAAGTATTAGGATGAGATGCAAGGCATCGAACGCCTTTGTGTACTGCCTTCGTAGTCTCATTTTTAATGTTTGTGAGCAACTTTCAAACTCTTTACTCACCCTTTATATGCAAAAACTTTGTTTATATCATGCATATATTTAGGGGAGTTTGTTTATAAAACCAAAACTTCCAAGTGTTTAAACTCTATTTCCATTTTAAAACACTTTGGAAGATTTTCAAACCATTTTCGATCAAATTCAAAGAAGTTCGGTGTTAGATTTGCACATGAGAGTTTAGGCCACTCATTCATACTCCATGATCTTGTCATCGCCGATGAGATCTAACCCCGGAGTTATATTCTCAATTTTAGATTGTGAGGGTTTATGAGCGTGGTAATGATGTTTGTGCAAATAGGACATGAGGGAGTAGTCGAAAAGTGAGGTTACGGTGAAATGATGTGAGAAAGGGCTAAAAGAAATAAAAGCCCTCCAAAATTCTCAAAAAGCCGGGTCAACACGTTCCTATCGGATTTCATTTTTGATTTCTCGATATTGAAGATAATGCACATCTTTACCTAACCACTCAAGTATTTCTTAACAAATGCTTGTTTTATTCTCACGGAGATTTTCACATTTCTATCGACTCTTCATTTGGAAGATGTTGATATTGAAAAAGGGTGACACTCTGCTCCGGCTGTGAGTCCCTGAAATACGATGGTTAACCTAGAAGTGTAAAATACAACAAGTCTAATAATCACTAGAATGGACTAGTATTACTTGTAAATAAATGCAAGAATATATAAACAAAGTAATACAAGACTTAAAGCAATAAACAAGTAAAGTGGAACATTATGTATTTTGTAACACCCCAACATGGCGGAATCATGGGGTATCACTTAGAAAAGCACAGCATGACATGGGAATTATGTAGAGTCAAACTATATGCATTCAATAGATTGAAACAATCCACAAGCTCATTACAATAATCAACATTCATCAAAATACACACTCAATCCATACTTAAAAGAAAAATGTTCAAACGATAGTAGTTGATCCTAGCATA
>CM067175.1:102279481-102329481 GCA_034093135.1 Erigeron breviscapus
CGACGGTTGGCTTGCCATTCCTTAACGACATTGATGTACAGCCGTAAGGTTTGTCCATCTAGTCGGGTGTGACTTATGTCACACTTAATGAGATGTATATGTTATATGATATGCGTGACTTATGTCACACTTGCAAAGATGATATGTGAAAATGATATGAAAGATGACTAGGCACATTTAGGGTGGTTCATCCTAATATGAAAGATGTTGATGCTATGATATGTATGTGAGATGATATGATTGATGATATGTGCCTTAACGATCTCAATGATTTTTCTATAATGTTTTAAATGGACAAATGTTTTATTAATGATGTGTTATCTTACTTAGCTAATTCGTTAGCTAACACTTGCTCTTTTAAAATGTGTTGTGCCCTCAGGTCCAACATTAGTGAGCAGGTAGATGTGAGAAGATGTGAGGCATGGGTAGATGATCTTGAAGCTGGCTGTAGTTTACCCATAGTGGCTGCTCGCTTTAGACATTGATTTATGATTTGCATTTATTATGTTGTCGGATGTTTAATGTTGGGCAACCGACGGATTTCCATTTAAACTTGTTTTGATGATATGGCTAGTAACACCAATTAATAAATGAACCAAACAGATTTCTTAGTTTGGACTTTTAAAGTTTAATTCCGCTTTCTTTTAACGCCGTTAGGCGAAAGTTTTTGGAAATCCATATTTTTAAACGACGGGTGTTACAGTTATGTATAAGTCTGTAATTGTTTTCTTTGACAACTTTATGTTTATTCTAAAAGTCAATTCGGTCACGAAGTTCTTTTTACGTAAGGCTTGAGAAATACTATTAAAGGAAGAGTTTCATGTCAATTCGTTGGATGAGCAGTCTGATTCGAGAAGTGCAATTATCTCGATCGTGTGATTACCAAAGGAGGGAATGTGGTTGACCCGGCTCGGATTAGTGCGGTGACGAAATGGGGACAACATACAAGATCAACATAGATTAGAAGTTTCGTGGGTGACGGGTAACAAATGTTGTTTTATTTTCGGTCTTTCGAAGATAGTCTCACCGTTGACCAAGTTAATTAGAAAGAATATGAAGTTGAACCCCGACAGTCACAAGAAAAAGTAAGTAAAGCCCCGATGCAGATATTACCCGAAGGCTTGGAGAATATGACGGTTATTGAAACTTTTCAACAGACGGTCTTGGTTGTGCTTTTATGCAAAAGGATAAAAGTTGGACGATGTTACGAGGCATTAAGAGAAATCAAGAAGAATCGTTCCATTCACAATTTAGAATTCATCGAGTTGTTTTTACTTTAAAATTTTGATGTTTTTACCTCTATAGTGACAAGTTTATCACTAGTTTTCGATCATGAGTCTCAAGTACTTTCCTTTTCTTAACGATCAACGAAATCTCAACAACCGTCACAGAATTTTATCGAATCTCGAGAGATTACATCCATGAAATTTTATAGAGGGGGCTCAAGAGTAGACTTTGCTACGCGATCCTAAGCAAATGAGTAGTCAAGGTCATGTTAAAGATCTTTTTGAAGAATTTTGCAATCTTACCTTGCGTCATAATAGAGCTTAGAATTCTTTTTCCTAGCAAATCAAGGAAAATATAAACTCTTTGAAATTCGAATACTTCTTTCGCCGGTATGACAAAGAGGTGTCAAGATCTAAAGAGAGATTATTGGTGACCGAAATGAAGCGACAGATGGTGAGATACGTTAAAGGTTGCCTCACTTGCGCACAAATGAAAGCCTTGCATCAAAAACTTATGGGAAATGTCAATCTTTAGAAACCTTCAAGTTAAAATGGGAGCACATCATGATGGACATGGTTACAAAATTTCTCAAGATATCCCGAGACCAATCTGATTTTATCGGGTTGTTGCTAAACATTTGATGAAGAACGCTCAAACCCTACCAATTTGAATACTCACAAGTCAGGAATTGTAGTCAACATTTATGCCGAGAAAGTAGTAGCAAGGCATGGAGTTTCCGTCTTCAATGTTTTTGGCAGATATGCGCGTTTTGCTTCATGCCTTCAAAGTAAATGTCAAGAAGAAATGGACAAGTTGAACGATAAGCACTGCATATTACCCTAGAGTGGATGATCGCGTGAGAGAATCACCCAAAATTCTAAAGATGTGGTGTGAGCATGAATAGTTGATCTTTGGCGGAACGTAGAATTTACACTTGTTCTTAATAGGATACTCATATAACAATCACTATCGCGCTAGTATTCAGATGTCACCGTGTGGAATGTTGCTTGGTGGGTTATGTTGATCTCTTGATTTCTGGAAAGAAGTGGAGTAACTAGAGCTGTATGACATGAGTATGGACATGACATCGACTAAGAAAGTTAAAGCGATAAGATAACAACTTAAAGCGGGCCGTGATCAGCAAGAATCTTATGTGGATAAAAGAGAGAAACTTATCGAGATCAATTTTGGTATTTATATAATATGGAGTGGCGTTTTACTATTCTGCATGCGAAGAAGCTAGATCTTGCCTTAATGGTTCTTTCAGAATACATGCTCGAGACGACAAGATTACTGATTGTTTGGAATTGTCCGAAAAACTTCCAGAAATCTATTTTACCTTTCACGATTTTTGTTTTATGAAATATTACATCGTCAAGGTTTCACGTGTACTTTTAAAGGAAATCGAACTTCAAAATAAGTTTAAATAAGACAATATCGAGGAGCCTATTGCCTTTGTGAAGAAACGTTTTAAGAAGAATGTGATTTAAAGTTTTACGGTTGTACAAAGTGATATGAATGCATGAAAAGTTGTTGAGGTGTTAACGGGATTTTACAGAAATGTTTTCTTTATTGATGTCGCTACAGTGGCTTGGATCACGAGGTCGTGATCCGTTCCAAGTGGGGGAGAGTTGTAACACCCCAAGATTTTTAAGATAAATAAATTAACCCCTTTTTGTAGTTTTAACATTAAAATAATTTCCTAGTATTTTATTTTTGGATACAGGATTAATTTAGTTGGAACTTTAGTGAGTAGCGGGTATTATAACCACTTAAAATGAAAATGGACGTGGCATGTGGGGGAAGTTGCCAGCCATCCTTTTGTTGGTGAGTAATATCTTCCCACTACAACTACTACTTTCTTCTTCTTCTTCTTCAATTTTCTCTCAACAATCGTGAAATCCTAGTTTCTATATAAATTAAAGAATTCTCTAAGAGATGATAATAATAACAATAATAGCTTCCAAGCTTTCTAGTAAATTAAATTGGGTGAATTGAGGTGTATGCATATGGTGAATTTCATATTCATGAGAAGGAGGAAGAAGAAAATGTGATTCTAACTCTATATCATTTCCATGTCTTGAAGGTATGAGTAATTTTATTCTAACAATTAAATTTAGGGTTCATGGGTTTGATTAAATTGGGGGTTTTAATAAAATGAGCTATATGCTTTAATTCAAGTTAAGGTTCTTGAGATTTAACTAAATTGGGGGTTTTTTAGTTTGAATGATTATATTGTTATTGGTTCCCCAAATTCTTTCCTTGTAAGTGAGTAGAAATGTATATTGCTCTTGAGTTGCATGAATGTTTTAACGATGTGAAGTTGGTGACTTTTGTATTCAAATGTGAAAATGATGATTTTGATGATAATAATGTTGGTGACTTGTTATAGTCAAATATAAAAATGAGGATTTGGTCATTTTGAGTAATGAGATGGCATGTCCACTTTGTGGTAGATAAATTGAGATTTTTAATAGAATGAAAAGATGAAATTTTGTAAAATGAGATTTAGAAATGAACCAACTCAAAAATAAGATGAGTTTGAATTGGGTAAAAGAATGCTAGTGAATGATTGTTGTTATGGCTAGGCTTAGTTAGCCATGAATGTGATTATAGCCTTATATGCGTTTGTGATGACTTGATAGGTTGAAAGCTTGTTAATTGTGTTCTTGCGGTTATCTTGATTTGATTGATTGGGTCGCGAAGGAGGTGAGTATTCTTGCATACCTTTATATATGCGTTGGGTCGATTACCATATGATGGTGGATTCCGTGTGTGGTAATCGATTTGGCGTTAAGCCCAATTTGGGGCATTGTGATTATGAGGCCTAAGAACCTCTTGATATGTGATTATGAGGGGCCTAAGAACCCCTTGTGATGAGGCCTAAGAACCTCCTTGTGAAGGGCCTAAGAACCTTGTGATTATGAGGCCTAAGAACTCTTGTGATGAGGCCTAAGAACCTCTTGATATGTGAATCGATGGGGCCTAAGAACTCCTTGTGTATGAGTCCTAAGAACCTCTTGTGAATGGGGCCTAAGAACCCCTATATGTGATATTGATTGTGTTGTTTGGCTATGAGGCCTAAGAACCCTTGTGAATGAGGCCTAAGAACCTCTTGTGAATGAGGCCTAAGAACCTCTTGTGAATGAGGCCTAAGAACCTCTTGTGAATGAGGCCTAAGAACCTCTTGTGAATGAGGCCTAAGAACCTCTTGTGAATGAGGCCTAAGAATTTGTGAAATCGATTTGGCGTTAAAGCCCATGTGGGGCATTGTGATTATGAGGCCTAAGAACCTCCTTGTGAATGAGGCCTAAGAACCTCTTGATATGTGATCGATGGGGCCTAAGAACTCCTTGTGTATGAGTCCTAAGAACCTCTTGTGAATGGGGCCTAAGAACCCCTATATGTGATATTGATTGTGTTGTGGCCTAAGAACCTCTTGTGATGAGGCCTAAGAACCTCTTGTGAATGAGGCCTAAGAACCTCTTGTGAATGAGGCCTAAGAACCTCTTGTGAATGAGGCCTAAGAACCTCTTGTGAATGAGGCCTAAGAACCTCTTGTGAATGAGGCCTAAGAACCTCTTGTGAATGAGGCCTAAGAACCTCTTGTGAATGAGGCCTAAGAACCTCTTGTGAATGAGGCCTAAGAACCTCTTGTGAATGAGGCCTAAGAACCTCTTGTGAATGAGGCCTAAGAACCTCTTGTGAATGAGGCCTAAGAACCTCTTGTGAATGAGGCCTAAGAACCTCTTGTGAATGAGGCCTAAGAACCTCCTTGTGAATGAGGCCTAAGAACCTCTTGTGAATGGGGCCTAAGAACCCCTTGTGAATGAGGCCTAAGAACCCCTTGTGAATGAGGCCTAAGAACCTCTCGTGAATGGGGCCTAAGAACCCCAAATACGTGATATTGATTGAGTTGATATTGCTTATATGGATCCATGTAATGCGTTAAGTACAAAGGTGAGCATGTAGATATGGTACGACGGTGCCATAGGCTACATGTAATAGTCCTTTGTGCGTTTCCCTCCTTCGTGTGTATAAACGTATGCAAGATTATTCACTAAGCTTTGCTTACTTTTTAGTTGTTTACCCTTTTTATAGGTTGTCCCGGATGTGGAAATAAAGTAAGTGCTATAGAGATTGAAGTTGAATTGTAAAGCTTGAAGTATTTCATATTTGCGGTAAAATGGTATTGATGATAGAACCCATAGTGACCCCTTTGGACTAATGGCTCTTGGTACATTTGAAGTGTTTTTGGTAAAGCATTGTTATGTACATTTCTGCAAAAGTGCAAATAATAGATTGGGGTCATGGTCTTATGTAACATAAAGGATTGTTTGATTTTGGATAATTGGCAACTTGGGTAAATGACCCGTTTAGTTTTGTAAACTTGTTTTGTATCAACGGATGGTATAAAGACTTTTGGAAATGTTGTGTTATGTCTTTTATGTCAAAATGAAGTTGTTTATCAGTTGTACGAAACTCGGTATTGAGAAAAAGGGTCGAAAGTTGATTAAAGTGTCAAAGTACGAAACTGCAGGAGGACGGCCTTTGTTTCCAGGGACGGCCTTTGAGGACGGCTCTTGCAGAAACAAGAGCCGTGCTCTTCTGTAATTTTTCACAAGTTTTTACCGAGGCTTCGTTTGATCTTTTCGGGTCCTGAAACTCGCATAGTAGTCTATTTACATCATTTTAAGAACATTCCAAGTGTCTTTTCTTGATTTGAAACATTTTGATTTTTCGCGAAAATTGACCGTATTTTTCTAAGTATAATTTAACTAAAATGTGTTTCTTTTTGTTTGATGTACATACTTTTGGGTCTAAATGAGTGAGTCGTTTCAATGCCAATAATGTACCTAATGTATGCCAATGCCAAGGGTGCTTCATAAGCGTGTAATGAATATGCACAAGTGATGTCAATATCAAGATATGTGTCGTATGCATGTCAAAGTCATAATGCATATCATAAGTGTGACCATCAAGTCACCAATGCAACGATACTCACATGTCATCCCAATGAACAATGTGGCATCTCAAAATCATCGAGATATGTATATGTCTATACTCTCGGATGTCCATGTCCGTCTCACAACACAATGTTACTCATAATCATCAAGTGTATACATCTATACACTTGGAGGTCCATGTCCGTCTCACAGGTGTCCATAACAATACGTATGCGTGTTTGTCTCAATCACAAGTCCATCAATCATCAAACCAACAATCCAACCAAAACTATACGTACATACACTTAGGAGGATTCTACTTTCATCGAGTCCTAGATGCTTATATATAGGGTCACCCGCAGCCTTCCCACCACATCTAAAACCCTCTGAAGGCATAACCGACTTCCATGTATGCACGACTATCCTAATAATAACAATATATAACACAATCGAGTGCATAATCAGTCAAACGTGTCAATCAATCCATCAATCATTCAATCAAACAATCAATCAAGCAATAAGACAAATCGTAACTCAAGCCAATCAACAAATGAATCAAACAATCAATCAAGCAATAAGACAAATCGTAACTCAAGCCAATCAACCAATCAACCAATCAATCAAACAATCAAGCACGTATATGTACACTTTTCAGCCCGAATCTCAATTGAGTAGGGAGCTACGGAACTCACCTGTCGGGTGTACAGAGTATCGCCTGCAAACTTGTCTTGATAACACTCGTATAGCACAATCGTCTTAATCTGACAACAAACCAACACTAATGAGTACCCTTAAATCACGAGGCATTATTCTACACTTACTAGTGTCCTAGAAACGCCATTAATTTGTATCTTTTTGGTTATATCAAGTTATCTTATTTTTGTCATTCCATTATACTTGTAAATTGCATTATTGATTACCGGTTTCGTCATACTACTTGTGAAAGAAAAACACTTTTATACGTGACTCATTTAGGTTCATTTAATACGTTAATACGTGTGTTGCGCCCATTTTAATCATTCAAATCAAAATATCTATGTAAAGAGAGACACGGAAGCACGACGGCTTGGGGAAAACAAAATGGAGAAGCCCGGTGGACTGTCCGACGACCGAACAGCCCCCGACACACCCAAACACACAAATCTGTCCACACACATGCACGAATCCACACCCAAACACAATTCTGTCCTCACACATACGCAAATCTGACCGAAAAGAAAGAAAGAACAGGAAGAAATCGAAAGATCAGAAAAGATGAACAAGAAATCTGGTCAACAATGGTCAAACAGCCCCCAACACACTTAAAAACTCAAATATGTCCACACACACGCAATCTGGTCGAAAAGAAAGAAAGAACAAGGAAGAAGTCGAAACGGAGGCTGGTCAATCGAAACTCAATGCAAACTCGTGACATGACATACGATTTTTACTTCGGATTCGGTTTTTAGAAGGTTTATATCCACGAACCTGTGACATTACTCACGACTTTGATGAACACTGAAACCCTAGATCGAGTTCGGACCGAAGAGAGGAAGATGGATTTCGGCCAAGTCGAGTTTTACATGACCCAAACACACAAAAACCAACCGGATCTTACCCAAACCACACCCGATCTAGTGATTTTACATGTATATATTTCGGTTTCATTACAATTTCGTGAAACCCATCACGTTTTTCTCATAAATCAGCAAATCCGAGTTGTGTAAACATATTAATATGTTAGAAAGAAGAAAAGATTGTCGGAATCAGAATTGACATCACTTCCCGTAATAGAAGATTATGACTTGGGCTACACACGAAGAATCAAGCAATTTCTCAGCCATGATTTTATTTCCTAATTTAGCTTATTAGACTCTCTATAAATTAGGCTATGATAATTGTAATAGAAATAACAATCCTTCACAATGTAGTCTTTTATTTTCCTGCTCTTATCAAAGGTTGTATAAGCCTTACAGTCTTATGTGAATCTCATATTTTCTTTATCAATTGTTATCATGGTATCAGAGCCACAAAACCCTAATAAACAATTATCATCAAAACAAAACAACAAAACACAAAATCAATTAATATCAATATTAATTGTAAGGGTTTTAGTTTTGTTTGTGGTGGTGTCGTACGGCTGCAAAAGGAAAAGGAAAAGGAAGCAGCTCCAGGTCAAATTAATTAGGTGTTGTTGCTTTTGTTGGTTTGGACGACAGCAAGAGACAAAGGCCGTTTGCCTTTGAGAATTCGTGACTCAACAGCAGCAGCAGTCGAACATCATAGCAGCCAAGAAGTCATCTTTTAATTTTCTTGCTTCTGTTTTTGATCAGCAGCAGCCGTAAGAGACAAAAGAAAAGGCATCTTGTCTTTAATTTTTCACGCAGAACAAGCTGCTTACCGATCACAAAATCCCCAATACCCTCCTATATTTTTTTTAGGGGGAGTATAGGCTCATATATCAAACCACCACACAAATCAAGCCACCATGTCTAACGACGGTGGCTCAGTCAATCAAACCAAAAGCTACCATGTCTGAAGAAGGCGGTAGCTCAAATCAAAAACTACCATGTCTGAAGAAGGCGGTAGCTCAAATCAAAAACTACCATGTCTTTAGGTGATAGCTCAAAAACCAAAACCAAAAATCGGGTCCTTTGGATCCGCGAAAAAAAAGTCGGGTTCTTTTGGACCCGCAAGAAAAGAAAAGACGGGTTCAAATCCTTGAATCCACAAGAAAAAAAACAAAAACCCTCCAACTTGAAGGGGAGTGTTCGAGAAAGAAATATTCCTTGGCAAGTTGGGAGTTCGTAATCTTTACCCTCCAACTTGAGGGGGAGAATGTTGAAAAAGGAAAAATACCATGTCTGAAGAAGGCGGTAGCTCAAATCAAAAACTACCATGTCTGAAGAAGGCGGTAGCTCAAATCAAAAACTACCATGTCTGAAGAAGGCGGTAGCTCAAATCAAAAACTACCATGTCTGAAGAAGGCGGTAGCTCAAATCAAAAAACTACCATGTCTGAAGAAGGCGGTAGCTCAAATCAAAAACTACCATGTCTGAAGAAGGCGGTAGCTCAAATCAAAAACTACCATGTCTGAAGAAGGCGGTAGCTCAAATCAAAAACTACCATGTCTGAAGAAGGCGGTAGCTCAAATCAAAAACTACCATGTCTGAAGAAGGCGGTAGCTCAAATCAAAAACTACCATGTCTGAAGAAGGCGGTAGCTCAAATCAAAAACTACCATGTCTGAAGAAGGCGGTAGCTCAAATCAAAAACTACCATGTCTGAAGAAGGCGGTAGCTCAAATCAAAAACTACCATGTCTGAAGAAGGCGGTAGCTCAAATCAAAAACTACCATGTCTGAAGAAGGCGGTAGCTCAAATCAAAAACTACCATGTCTGAAGAAGGCGGTAGCTCAAATCAAAAACTACCATGTCTGAAGAAGGCGGTAGCTCAAATCAAAAACTACCATGTCTGAAGAAGGCGGTAGCTCAAATCAAAAACTACCATGTCTGAAGAAGGCGGTAGCTCAAATCAAAAACTACCATGTCTGAAGAAGGCGGTAGCTCAAATCAAAAACTACCATGTCTGAAGAAGGCGGTAGCTCAAATCAAAAACTACCATGTCTGAAGAAGGCGGTAGCTCAAATCAAAAACTACCATGTCTGAAGAAGGCGGTAGCTCAAATCAAAAACTACCATGTCTGAAGAAGGCGGTAGCTCAAATCAAAAACTACCATGTCTGAAGAAGGCGGTAGCTCAAATCAAAAACTACCATGTCTGAAGAAGGCGGTAGCTCAAATCAAAAACTACCATGTCTGAAGAAGGCGGTAGCTCAAATCAAAAACTACCATGTCTGAAGAAGGCGGTAGCTCAAATCAAAAACTACCATGTCTGAAGAAGGCGGTAGCTCAAATCAAAAACTACCATGTCTGAAGAAGGCGGTAGCTCAAATCAAAAACTACCATGTCTGAAGAAGGCGGTAGCTCAAATCAAAAACTACCATGTCTGAAGAAGGCGGTAGCTCAAATCAAAAACTACCATGTCTGAAGAAGGCGGTAGCTCAAATCAAAAACTACCATGTCTGAAGAAGGCGGTAGCTCAAATCAAAAACTACCATGTCTGAAGAAGGCGGTAGCTCAAATCAAAAACTACCATGTCTGAAGAAGGCGGTAGCTCAAATCAAAAACTACCATGTCTGAAGAAGGCGGTAGCTCAAATCAAAAACTACCATGTCTGAAGAAGGCGGTAGCTCAAATCAAAAACTACCATGTCTGAAGAAGGCGGTAGCTCAAATCAAAAACTACCATGTCTGAAGAAGGCGGTAGCTCAAATCAAAAACTACCATGTCTGAAGAAGGCGGTAGCTCAAATCAAAAACTACCATGTCTGAAGAAGGCGGTAGCTCAAATCAAAAACTACCATGTCTGAAGAAGGCGGTAGCTCAAATCAAAAACTACCATGTCTGAAGAAGGCGGTAGCTCAAATCAAAAACTACCATGTCTGAAGAAGGCGGTAGCTCAAATCAAAAACTACCATGTCTGAAGAAGGCGGTAGCTCAAATCAAAAACTACCATGTCTGAAGAAGGCGGTAGCTCAAATCAAAAACTACCATGTCTGAAGAAGGCGGTAGCTCAAATCAAAAACTACCATGTCTGAAGAAGGCGGTAGCTCAAATCAAAAACTACCATGTCTGAAGAAGGCGGTAGCTCAAATCAAAAACTACCATGTCTGAAGAAGGCGGTAGCTCAAATCAAAAACTACCATGTCTGAAGAAGGCGGTAGCTCAAATCAAAAACTACCATGTCTGAAGAAGGCGGTAGCTCAAATCAAAAACTACCATGTCTGAAGAAGGCGGTAGCTCAAATCAAAAACTACCATGTCTGAAGAAGGCGGTAGCTCAAATCAAAAACTACCATGTCTGAAGAAGGCGGTAGCTCAAATCAAAAACTACCATGTCTGAAGAAGGCGGTAGCTCAAATCAAAAACTACCATGTCTGAAGAAGGCGGTAGCTCAAATCAAAAACTACCATGTCTGAAGAAGGCGGTAGCTCAAATCAAAAACTACCATGTCTGAAGAAGGCGGTAGCTCAAATCAAAAACTACCATGTCTGAAGAAGGCGGTAGCTCAAATCAAAAACTACCATGTCTGAAGAAGGCGGTAGCTCAAATCAAAAACTACCATGTCTGAAGAAGGCGGTAGCTCAAATCAAAAACTACCATGTCTGAAGAAGGCGGTAGCTCAAATCAAAAACTACCATGTCTGAAGAAGGCGGTAGCTCAAATCAAAAACTACCATGTCTGAAGAAGGCGGTAGCTCAAATCAAAAACTACCATGTCTGAAGAAGGCGGTAGCTCAAATCAAAAACTACCATGTCTGAAGAAGGCGGTAGCTCAAATCAAAAACTACCATGTCTGAAGAAGGCGGTAGCTCAAATCAAAAACTACCATGTCTGAAGAAGGCGGTAGCTCAAATCAAAAACTACCATGTCTGAAGAAGGCGGTAGCTCAAATCAAAAACTACCATGTCTGAAGAAGGCGGTAGCTCAAATCAAAAACTACCATGTCTGAAGAAGGCGGTAGCTCAAATCAAAAACTACCATGTCTGAAGAAGGCGGTAGCTCAAATCAAAAACTACCATGTCTGAAGAAGGCGGTAGCTCAAATCAAAAACTACCATGTCTGAAGAAGGCGGTAGCTCAAATCAAAAACTACCATGTCTGAAGAAGGCGGTAGCTCAAATCAAAAACTACCATGTCTGAAGAAGGCGGTAGCTCAAATCAAAAACTACCATGTCTGAAGAAGGCGGTAGCTCAAATCAAAAACTACCATTGTTTGTATTTTTGAAATACCTTCCAAATGGTTATAAATATGCCTATATTAATTTATTCATAATTTATTTTGTTCAATTTAAAATATTTTACAATTAATTTGGCATTTCTATTGGACACTAGCTACCTTGCATTCTCGAATCGTCTTTGCTTTCATGATAACCGACAATCAAAATCATTAAAATGCTCTCGGTTTCACAACTACTAGTCCCGATAGGTTGACTGGTCAAAACGGCGGATGTTACAGCCGAAGTTACAACAGGGAGATTAAGGACCGATACGAGTATACGACAGTCTTCTCAAAGGGTGGATTCTTGGTGAGTTGGTTCTGTTAGCGAGAATGTACTTGGGGCTGTAGTCGATCTTCCTTCCGCCAAAGATGTTTGGGACAAACTGAGATCCTTCCATGATGCAACGATCATCCCTCAACAATGTATTCATGTTTCCTGTTTCCATATTTATTGTAATTCAAAAAGTTTCGTATATATTTAAAAAATTTATCCTGTTAATGCTATATATACAAACAAATTACACAGATGGTAGCCAAAGTATACCCCAGATTACTCTTTTGATACAAACTTTTGAAATTCCACTCGGACCATAACCAAGCTTGCACTTTTCCAGTCGAACCATACCCACAGGTATCATCCGTGTAATTTACTACCCTTGGGTATGATCTGAGTGGAAAAGTGTAAGTTTGGGTATGATACGAGTGAAACTTCAAAAGTTTGTATTAAAAAGAGTAATTTGGGGTATACTTCAGGTATCATCCGTATAATATACTCTAAAATCAATGAATTGAAATATATATACCGGATGTGGATTGAGGTTCCACAAATTCAGAAACAAAAACAGAAAGTAAATACATGGCAGAAGCAAATACAATAGGAAAAGACACAGTTGCCATTGAAATAATAGGTAAAGACAATGTTACCACTGAAACCAAGACACGAGTTGAGGAGACTGTTAAATTATCAAATTTATACTTAAACACAAACTTATTGCATGATTAGTATTTGTGCAGGTTATGACAAGTTACAAAGCTGGAGGACTTATTCTGTGCACTTGGAAAGATGAAAGTTCAGGGTAGATTCTGTCAATGTCAAAAGATGAGGGTAAAAGCTGCGCTTATGGATTCATATATAAAGAAGATGATGGGAGAGATTTAGGGTTACGATTCATTATTTTCACACACAAAATATCAGTTTCTTTCTCTCATATATTTGATCTATATATATTTCTGTATATATTGTATATCATATTGATATACAATATTTGAGTATTCTGTTTATCTAATCATCTTTGAATGATTAGATTGTTGTTTTTTTAATCATTCGATTGGGTTGTAATAGATTTTAAGTAATAATTCATAATAATAATTCTACTTTCTGGTAATATTTGATTGATTTCTGGTAATCTTTCAAGACACGAGTTGAGGAGACAGAAAATGGAACATAAGATGAAAACAAGATCAAACAAAAGAAGAGTTTGCGTAATGCTACAATGAAGGGCAATTGGTTGGAAGCAGAATCCATACTAAGAAAGTACAAACATTTAACCAAAGAGTCGATCAGTAGTGATGGTAGCAAAGTCCTTCATATAGCGGTTGGCCGGAATAGGTCATAATGATCTAGTGAAAAACTTATTTTATATCTAAATGATGATGACGTATTTGAAATGAGAAACATCAATGGAAGCACAGCCCTTCACATTGCCGCTATTGTTGGCAACACACATGCAACGGATCTCTTAGTTAAAAAAAATAAACAGTTGTTGCAAACTAAAGACAATAAAGGCTGCAAGTCAAGTTCAAATAT
The DNA here is from genome assembly GCA_034093135.1 of Erigeron breviscapus. Taxonomy (NCBI): domain Eukaryota; kingdom Viridiplantae; phylum Streptophyta; class Magnoliopsida; order Asterales; family Asteraceae; genus Erigeron; species Erigeron breviscapus. The sequence goes on from CM067175.1 coordinate 102,293,277, forward strand.
TGAGTGATTAAAGAAATTAAATAATTCGGGTTAATTAAGAAAATGTGTGGTCCTAAAATGAGAAGTTAAAACTAACTGTTACTCTAATTCGGATTTTGTGACGACTTTCTCAGATTCTATTTCCATTACGATTTAATGAGTGGGGGTACTTAACGTCTTGTATTCCTTTCAGATTCTGAATCCAATCCAACTATTACTGAAAACTTAATGACATTTCTCAAATATGTATTTGGTTAAACCCCTTTTTGAGACCAAATCTGCATAGATTTAGATTGGTGTAGTTTGGATGTCCTATACAATCCAGTTCCAACCAAAAAGTGGATTTGTTTGATAGGCCTGCCGAAGAATAAGGTGGTAATGGTTCATGGAATCGGGAATCAGGGAATGCATTAAGCCACCACCAAAAGACTACACAACATTACTGTTACCGCCACCACCATGACAAAAATTTAAGTTCACATTGTCTCATCATAAAGCTTCAAAAGCTCTATCACCCATTGTTTAGTACTAGTCACATGCCCGCGTGATACGGCGGCGGAGACGGATAGTGTCGGGTGGCTGTGGTGGCGACGGGTGTTGGCAGTGACGATGACGTTGTAGTAATTAATGTAAAATAGTTGATGTAAAAGAAGATAGTCTAGTTATATATTTTAAGGGTTGATGGATCTATGCCGTAAATTTTGGCAAAGTGATGAGTTTCATAACTCTAGCGCATATCAGTTAAGACAATGTAGGATACTCACGAATAATTAACCCCTTTCAAAAAATTATATTGATTTTGATTTGAAATTACATAACAATTATATGTAATGTTTCTATCTTGCAAGACTTGCTATAGAGGAAAAACTCATTTTTGGTCTTACAAGTGACAACCCTACAAATAGCCAGATAGTTATTATGAAACTAGTGAGCCAGGTATCAACCATAGGGATGGATAATAAGAGCACCTCCAATGGAGGTTGATGAAAAGCTTTTTTTTGAAAAAAAAGTTTTTGAAAAGTTTGATATCATTGGGTACAAAAGCTTTTTATATCAAAAGGTTGACAAAGCTCAACCCTTTGAAGAAAAGCTTTTTCTCATTGACACACAAAAAAAGCTTTAGAAAAACTTTTGCATTGGAGTGAATAACTTTTTCTTATGTTTTAATTAGTGGATTGATTAGTTGGCAAAATAAAAAGCTTTTAAAAGCTTTTTTCCCATTGGAGATGGATAATAAGGAGGACTATGTCTCATTGTCTTGGTCTCCTTTTTCCATTTTGTATCCTAGTGAACTTATGCTATGTAACGACTGATAAGATGGATCAGTTTGTAGTCACCAATATACAATTAATGCTCGTCATGACTTGTTTTTTTCTACGACTCATTGTCGTTAAACCAGCCACTTTGATTGAAAATACAAGGATATATATGTTTAGTGAACAACTTGAGGATTGATTATTGTACAATAACGTATTTGGAAATCAAATAAGTCTACATCGTATTTGGAAAGTAAAGAAGACTATTTTTTGGTCGTCTTTTTTTCATTTTTTTAATAAGAATGAATCTCCATGGGGCCGTTTCCCTTTCGCTCAATAGTGTTAAGTTATTAGCTTTTTGTTTAAAAAATTAAATAGGCCTCACCGATTATTCTTCTTAAAAATTTGGGTCCCCTTTTGTTAGTTAGAAAAGTTTTAGTACATTTGATATTTTAATCTAAAAGTTTGATATACTTGTATTTGATAAATTCAATAAAATATTAATTATATTATAATTCATCATTATTTTTAACATATTAAAAATAGAGTGATCGACACGAATCGTCCTTATGGTTTACCCAAAAAGTCTGATTTCGTCCTTTAAGTTTAAAATTGTCTGATATCGTCCTTTATAGATGGAAAATGATCACGTTTCATCCTTTTCGAAAACGGACGTTAACTCGAATCCGTTAACCCCTCACGTGCATTCCACGTGAGGGTACTTAGGTCATTTCCTACCTTTAAAGGACGAAATCTGACTTTTTTGGCAAACCACAAGGACGATTCGTGTCGATCACTTCAATAAATCAAAAACCACAGAAAGCAATAAAATTCATCAACCACAAAAACATAACCTGGATACTTATCCAAAGCAAAACCTTTTCAGATCAAACCAACACACTTTAAAAATTCATCAACCCATATCTTTCTCCCCACCACCAATGTCAGATCTCGAAGAAGTGAAAATGGGTGTGTTTTGTGGGTTCTTGAATCTGGACGAATTCAAAAGAGGCACAAAAGAAACTTTCGGTTCTTGTTTCTCGATCTATGTATTTGTATAACAAAATCAATGGGCTTTTTTAAAAGTTTGCAAATGGATGCATTTGGTGGGTATTGTGTTATACCGAAAATAACAAAAGAAAAGAGAGATTTTTGGTTTTTGGTGATGAGATGGTGATGTTGGAGAGTGATTTCGCGGTAGTGCCCTGGTGGTGGCAAAGCAGCGGCGGCTTGGCGACTCTCTTTGGGTGGCCGGAAACCAGAAAAGGAGGGAGAGGGGGAGAAAAACCTGTTACGGTTTCTGAAGAAAGAGGGAGAAAGTGGAAAGAGCGACGGTTGAGAGAGAGGTGTGAAGGTGGGACACCGCTGGTGATGTTTTCGGCGAATGAGGGGCTGCCACGGTGGCGGCTAGTGGCGTCAGTGGGTATTAGGCGGTGGTGCTTGTGTTGTTTTGTTAGTTTTTGAAATATACAAAGTGTTGGGGTATTTGGGGTTTGAAATGATGAAATGGATGTGGTGGTTACGATTTTCCGGCGAGTTTGTGACTGGATTTGGGGAGAGAGAGAGAGAGAGAAAGTAGTTATAAACTTATAGAGTGATCGACACGAATAGTCCTTATGGTTTGCCCAAAAAGTCTGATTTCGTCCTTTAAAGGTAGGAAATGACCTAAGTACCCTCACGTGGAATGCACGTGAGGGGGTTAACGGATTCGAGTTAACGTCCGTTTTCAAAAAGGATGAAACGTGATCATTTTCCATCTATAAAGGACGATATCAGACAATTTTAAACTTAAAGGACGAAATCAGACTTTTTGGGTAAACCACAAGGACGATTTGTGTCGATCACTCATTTAATATTATAACCCATATTTAACCCATCTCAGGCCAAAACATTTGATAATTGATCCATCTTAATATCTTATGGCCCTTTACTTTGATGTTTGGAGAAAATTAATTTTTGATCCTGCAAAAAATAACACTCACACTGACAAAGATTGACTTATAAGATATGATTCAAGGGCGTACAAGTCTGGAAAGAGTTGTTTGAACAAGATATCCGATTCCCACGCGTCGATCCAGGATCTAATATATTGAAAATAAGATTTTTCTACAACATACATTTTTATAATGTTTCACATGTGAATGAACTTTAAAAACATGTGATCTTATACAAAAATTAAGAGTTCTCACGGTTCTTGCAAAAAAATGGTATTTCAAAATAAGGATCAATATCTCTCTCTCTCTCTCTCTCTCTCTCTCTCTCTCTCTCTCTATATATATATATATATAATATATATTATATATAATATATATATATATACGAGCATAGTGCGCGCGTTGCGGCGGCTAGAAGGTGAGGACAATATAAAAGGGAGGCGGTGGTGGAGATCGAGGGAGGCGGTGGAGAAGGAGGGCGGCGGCGGAGGGTGATAGAAGGTCGATGAGAGTGTGTTATGATTAGAGAGAATGGGGAAAAGGAGTATATAAGGGTTTTATGTTTAAGTAGGGGTATTTTGGGAAGAAAAAATATGCTTAATTTCTTAATCCTAATTCTCTTTATAAGGGATTATAGATATTTGGATTTGTTAGGTCAAAAATCGACCAAGTATAATTTGTTCAGAAATAGTGAAGTTCAGTGAAAAATACCTGTACAGAATTCTGAAGTCGTTCAGAATTATTTCACTGAAGCTTCACTTCAGTTCAGATCAACGTATCAGAATACCATTCAGAATGAAGTCAAAGACTGAAGACTGAAGAAAGAGAATCAGCTCAGATGTGGAGCTCAGAAGTTGATTATACCTGATCGAAGACTGAAGCATCTCAGTGTAAAGTACTTACAACACTTTACACTGATTACGAGGAAGCCTTTTTACTTTACATACCTTTACCCAGTTAATAGATTTATCTATTAATAAAAGTACAAGGATAAAGTAAAAGGTTGGGAATAAAGTATGACAAGTCACATCAACTGACTTTTATACTTTACCTCAAAAGTTAGCATGTAAGGAATTAGGTTTAATTCCTTAAATGCTCCAACAATATTTGTACGACCTAAGTCCACATCAGCATGGACTTGGCCTATAAATAGAAGTCTTCTCACAATTTGCAAACAGCTTGAAATTTTGGCATTGCAACTTGTGAGATATACTCTAAGTAAACTTACGAGTATTTCCAAGTTATTTAGATCACTTGTATTTCTAGGTTGTTTAGATATTTACACTTGGGTGTTTATCTTTGTTCCGCAACAACCTTTGTATTTGTTTATATCAATAAATCAAATACATTTGAAAAGTACATCGTGTCTCAATGCTACATACTTGATTATATATATATCTTTATATAGTTTCAGCAATTTTGTTCCTTGCAATTTACTTTAAGTATTTCCTTCTTGTTCATATCCATATCTGGATCGTATTCTTAACTGGTCTTTCCAGTTTGAACTACTTGCCAGTCAGGTTCTTAACCATCTATATTTGGGACTCACAATTGGTATCAGAGCAGCAAGGTTGAATTAACATTAATTCTTTAACCTTTGATCTGCAAAGATGGTTGACACTGAACAACAAGAAGGTCCTAACCCTAATGTTAATGCTACTACTCCACCTACCCCCTATCATCAACAACAATATACCATTGCATAATGTGCATGTACACTTTCCAAATAATCCTGTTCCCAAGTTTGATGGGAACAGTGAAAATTTTCAAACATGGAAAGCATGCATGCTCAAATATATTGCTGGTGTTGAAAGACATTTGCCCGATATCTTAAAAGAAGGACCCTTTGTCCCCATGAATGCTTCCACTGTTGTCAGAAATGCCGATGGGACTCCTAAGGTTATCACCAAAGGAGAAGGATCATTGGTCAGAGGAAGATCATAGACTTGTAGACCTTGACACTAAATTACAAAATATGATCTTATATGCTGTTCCTGAAACTCTCATGCCCACTCTTGTTTTACTTGAAAATTCTAAATTAATGTGGGAGGAACTAATGACACAGTTTGAAGGCACTTCTGAGACAATTGTCACAAGAAAAGTTGCTTTAAATAAAAGATATGAGTCTTTCTTTGCTATCCCTGGTGAAACTTTAACTCAAACATACATCAGATTCACAAATCTGGTAAATCAACTGAAAGCCTTGGGTGTAACTAAAGACAAAGAAATTTTGTTGGAAAAGTTTTGTGACATCTTACCTTCTAAATGGGAAAATTTAATCTTGGTCTTGAGACAAGGCAAAACAAATCTGAAACAGCTCAGACCACTGTTTCAGAAAAGAAGGCTAAATCCAAAAAGCCATCCCCTCAGTCTTCATCTAAGGTTCCTAAAACCAAAAGAAGAAGAAAAATGTCTCCCCCACTGAGCCATCTACCTCAGATTCAGGTAAGGCTCAGGTGTCTAATGAAGAATCAATTTTGTTAAGGTTAGAGAGTCAATTTCAAATATTGGCTAGACAAGTGCAAAGTTGTAATGCACGATTAAAAAATGTTGAAACCACTCCTCTTCAACCTAAACAAAATGCTAAACCTTTTTCTAAACAACTCAAGCAGAAATCTGAAAAGAAAAAGGTTGAAAGCTCCATCAAACCAACTATTTTTGTGTCATCTGAGATAATGACTGAGATCCCTTTTGATCCTTCAGTTCCTTATGAACCAAAGAAATCTGAGACTGCTAAGGGAGAGTCCAGTGAACCCATCAAGAGATGGGTTCCCAAAAAGAACTAATCTTTGTGTTTGTGCAGGGAGACCGAAAGAAGAATATATGGTTTCTGGACAGTGCTGTTGGCCGAACCATGACTGGTTATCAAACCCTGCTGGAGGAATATAGGGTGCAAGAGGGGCCCTCAATAGTTTTTGGGAATGATGAAAATGGACAAACTGAGGGATATGGTGTGGTGAATAATGGACAAGTCAAATTCACACGTGTTGCATATGTGAATGGTTTGAAATACAACCTGATCAGTGTCAGTCAACTGTGTGATGATGGCTTCAAGGTATTATTTGATATTTCACAAGGCACCATATTCAACAGGGATGGAAAGGTAGTATTGATTGCACCAAGGAAAGGAAACATTTATATCATTGATATGAATCCTTCAACCACTGAACAATGTTTCTACACAAAGGCAGATGAAGACACAAACTGGTTGTGGCACAAGAGATTATCCCATCTGAACTTCAAGAACATCAACAAGTTGTCAAGAAAACAACTTGTAGATGGGATACCCTCAATGTCTTTCAATAAAGACAAGCCATGTCCAGGTTGTGAAATGGGTAAGCAGAAAAGAGCTTTATTCAAGACAAAACAAAGTTTTAGTATAACTGAACCTCTTCACATGCTTCACATGGACCTTTTTGGACCAGTGAATGTTCAGACAAGAGCAGGAAAGAAGTACACCCTTGTTATCGTTGATGAATATTCAAGATATTGCTGGGTGATTTTCCTCAGATCCAAGAAGTGAAGCTGCTGCTGAAATCATTGCTCTCATCAAACAAATTGAACTCAAGTACATAAGCGAAAAGTTTGTCAGCTCAGAAGTGACAATGGCACTGAATTCAGAAATGCCACTCTGGAGTCCTTCTGCACTGAAACTGGCATATCTCAGAACTTCTCCTCAGCACACACACCAGAGCAGAATGGTGTTGTAGAAAGAAAGAATAGAACGCTGATTGAAGCTGCTAGAAGTATGCTAAATGAATCTGGTCTTCCCAAGAATTTCTGGGCTGAAGCTGTTGCAACTGCTTGCTATACTCAGAACAGATCTGTCTATGTCAAAAGACACAAGAAGACATCCTATGAAGTACTCAGAAATAGAAAGCCTAATATTGGATATTTCCATGTATTTGGATGTCCAGTATACATTCTGAATGATTCCAGTCAGCTTGGAAATTTGATGCAAAAGCTGATGAAGGGTACTTCCTAGGTTATTCAACAAATCGCAAAGCCTTTAGAGTCTATAACAAGAGACTTGAAAAGGTTGATGAGTCAATTCATGTTACCTTTGATGAATCAAATTCTGCAATCTTTAAGAATCCAACTCCTGTACCACCCTCAGAAAGTCCAATTAGTTTTGGTGATTCTGATCCTATTTCTGAATCTGATCAGTCACCTGAACCTGTTTCTGAACACCTCAGTTCAGAACCAGCAATAAACAAGACAAGCAACATCCCATTTTATCCTTTAGTCAGTTTTAAACTACCTTCTGAACTGACTATTGGATCAGATGTACATGCTGCTTCACCTCAGATATCAGCCTCCACTGAGTTACCCCAAACTGAAGAGTTTCATGATGCAAGTCATGAACTGCAGGAGGAAGATGATGAGACTGAAATAGTCTTTTCTGAACCTCCTCCTGAAGTGAATCAGAGGAGTTCTTGCACTGATATCATTGTTCATCCTGGTCATTACACTAAGTGGACAAGAGCACATCCAATCGATCAAATCATTGGAGATTCCACTAGTGGGGTTCAGACCAGAAGAGCCACAAGCGATCAATGCTTAAATGTCAGCTTCTTATCACTAATAGAACCGAAGAAGATTGACGAGGCTATGAAAGACCCAAGCTGGATTGAAGCCATGCAAGATGAGCTTAACCAGTTTAAAAGGAACGATGTTTGGGAACTTGTTCCTTGTCCCAGCAATCTAAAGAAAGAACCAATTGGGACAAGATGGGTCTTCAGAAACAAGATGGACGAAGATGGTCACGTGATTCGAAACAAGGCAAGACTTGTTGCAAAGGGTTACTCTCAAGAAGAAGGAGTAGACTTTGATGAAACTTTTGCACCAGTTGCTAGACTAGAAGCTATCAGAATTTTCTTAGCTTTTGCAGCTCATCATGAGTTCAAAGTCTATCAGATGGATGTCAAAAGTGCATTCTTGAATGGTGAACTAGAAGAAGTCGTTTATGTGTATCAACCATCAGGGTTCATCAATGAAGAAAAACCACATTGGGTGTACAGACTGAACAAAGCTTTATATGGTCTGAGACAAGCACCTAGAGCCTAGTATGATACTCTTACTAAACATCTTCTGAAAAATGGTTTTAAAAGGGGTACAATTGATAACACTTTGTTCATATTGCATGATAAAAGTGATATCTTACTTGTACAAATTTATGTTGATGATATTGTGTTTGGGTCTACAAATAACAAAATGTGTGAACAGTTTTCTGAAATTATGTCTTCTGAGTATGAAATGAGTATGATGGGTGAACTGACATATTTCTTGGGTCTTCAAGTGAAACAAACCAGTGATGGTATTTTTATAAATCAAGAAAATATGTCAGAGATTTAATAAAGAAATTTCAATTTGATTCAGTCTCATCAAAAGATACTCCTATTTCTGCACCATTAACTTTGGACTCAGATCCCAATGGAAAACCAGTGGATCCCACAAAATATCGTGGTATGGTGGGATCCCTCATGTACTTAACTGCAAGTAGACCTGACATAATGTTTGCAACATGCCTTTGTGCAAGATTTCAGTCTGATCCCAGAGAAGCACATGCAAATGCTGTGAAAAGGATTTTCAGATACCTTAAAGGTGTCCCCAGACTTGGTCTTTGGTATCCCAAAGGCTCAAGTCTAGATCTAATGGGTTATTCAGATTCTGATCATGCAGGTTGTAAAATAGATAGGAAAAGTACCACAGGTGGTTGTCATTTCCTAGGTGGCAAATTGGTTAGTTGGACAAGTAAGAAGCAAACTGCAGTGTCACTCTCCACAGCTGAAGCTGAATACATTTCTGCAGCCAGTTGCTGCGCTCAGATTCTGTGGATGAAGAACCAACTAACTGATTATGGTGTTAAGTATACAAAAACTCCAATCTTTTGTGATAACACCAGTGCCATTGCCATCTCTCACAATCCTGTCATGCACTCCAAAACCAAGCATATCGACCTCAGGTATCATTTTATAAGAGATCACATTATTAAAGGTGACATTGAACTTCATTTCATTCCCACTGATAAACAACTCGCTGATGTTTTTACAAAACCCTTGGATGTCAGAACGTTTAAACATCTCATCAGTGAGTTAGGTATGCTAAATCCTGTATAGCATTACCTCAGGGGGAAGTGACAAATATTTTTGTACTTAAAAGAATTTTTCTCTAAGGGGGAACTTTGCTTTCTGAAAAATATTTTGTCTGAAATGCCTCAGAATTTCTGAAATGATTTCAGAATAATTGTGTAAACTGAGATGGTTCAGATCCATTAGTTCTGACCATGCTCAGATTTTATGTATAAATTCTGAGATAAGTCAGTCCTTTATAATGTCTTTTGGATACTTGGTCGTTGTGTGTACACGTGAAGGTTACTGTATAACGTTTGAATAAAGATACCTTTTGCTTACGTGGCACACAAGTGGCGCCGTAAATGAAAAGTAATGATCACTTTTACATTAAGAGTGTTGAAAAGTTTTTTGAAAAGTGGGGTCTAACCGTCGTTGCATTAAATGCGGACGTATACCCAAAATTATTTTCGTACTTCAAACCCGATCAAAATTGATTTCATTTAAATAATATTTTTACTTGGGGTTTGAATTTCAAAATTATTTTTCTTTTATTTATTTTGGAAAATCCTTTGTATTCCATCATAAATATAAATACTTTTTCCAAAACAATTCCTTCATTTACGTTTTTCATTTACTCCCAATCATCATTCTCTCTCTACTTTCTTTCTTCCTCTAAAATTCCAAAACCCTAAATTCATCTTTCACTTTCAGTTTTCCCTTGTAGAAATATGGCTTTATCTTGTGAGTCCCTTAAGTTCGATGGTTAAACCAGGAAAGTGCAAAATACAACAAGTCTAATAAGCACTAGAATGGACTAGTATTACTTTAATATAAATGCAAGTATATAAATAAAGTAATACAAGACTTAAAGCAATAAACAAATAAAGTGGAACATTATGTATTTTTCATGGGTATTTTATTTATGATGTTAAATAAAACACAAGGTTGTTGCGGAATCAAGATAATACAATTAAGTATGTATCCTAACAACCTATGAATTACAAATGATCTATATTTGTCAAATAACTCTTTAGGATCGAGATACTTAAAGTTGTGAAGTATCCCAGTTTAAGATCGAGAGTATTTGGACAAATTCACTTCAATGCAAAATGAATGCTTAAAAGTATTTATGTCAAGGAAATGACTTTGTATTTATAGGCAACAAAATTCACCAGTGAATTTTGTGCCATACAAATATGGTTGCATACATTTAATGATCCGATAAGAACATTAAATGTATTGGATAAGGAATAAGGATAAAGTCACATCAAATGCAAGTGTATCCTTTTATCCAACCACCTTTACACACATATACTTTGGTAAAGAACAAGTGGATTGTTCTTTGGAAAGTGTGTAAAGGAAAAGTCAATCCTTGATATCAGTGTTCAGACTTGTAGGATCTAGAATACTGACAATCCTCCAGTGTACAGATCTGGTAAGACTTTCCAGTGGACTCCGCCATTTGTTAAGTCTTCTTTATTCAGACTTCAGTCTTTGACTTCAGTCAGAATGTCTTCAGTAGAGTTGATCTGGACTGGGGTGAAGTCCAGTGAGCTCATCTGGAGAATACTCCAGATTTCCTATACAAGTATTTGCTCACTGGTCTTCCATTATTTCTGGACAAATCTTCAGAGGGACTCCAGATTCCAAGTCTGGAGTAGGTCCAGTAGAACACGTTTCTGGACAGATCTTCAGTAAGGCTCCAGTAGTCGAGTCTGGAGCGAGTCCAGTAAATCTGGACTAAATCTGGACCTAACACCTGCTTCTCAAGCCAAATCACTAATAGCTTTCGAATACAAACCATCTAAAGCAGTCAAGCCTAGTGCGGCATGGCCAAAAGGGTTTGAACCATCGACCCTTAGGTTCAATATGAATAACTTTGTGGCCGCACTAAATGCAAAACATAAGACATTAATGGGGAGGATAAATAAATTTCTTGAACAATCCCCTCTCCATTATGCCTTGACTGCAGATCCTCAAGTAATGTATCATCGATACTTACTTGAATTCTGGTATACTGCTACAATAAGCAAGGATGAAAAATCCATTGCTTTTTCTTTAAAAGAGGGCACAAAGCAGTATATCCTTTCTCTTGATGGGTTTCGGGAGGCCCTTCAATTGAACTACCTTCCTTCTCCTTCAGCCTATGCAAAAAGGCTTAAGGGAATCAATTTCAGGGAGGTTTTGCGCGACATGGGTCACAATGACATGATCGACGCTGATGGCAATCTGAAGACATCTGGACACATCTTTCTGTCTGGATTTGGTAATTGTTGGAGATATTTTTGGACTCAGATTGTCGAGTGCCTAGGAGGAAATTATGGTGGATTAGACCAGATTTCCTTGCCACAGGTTGAAATGGGTTATTATTTGTGGCATGGGATTGAGGTAGACTTCGCTGAGATTCTTTTCTCTCAGTTGCTTACAAAGTTAAAGGGAAAAAGAAGTCTACATATCTCATTTCCCAGATTTCTGAGCATCTGCTTTATGGCATTCCTTGGAGATGCATATCATGAAGAGGGGCTTGAGTCTTCAGCAACGGAGTTCTGCAAGGATCTATCAAAGGCATCCACTTCAGAACCAGAACCAGAACTCTCTGCTGAAATGATTCAGGTATTAATAAAACTGAAACAGCACGACCGGCTGGCTCAGAAAGGTCACCGAGCGGGTCGCAAAAGAATGCGAGACCCATTGGTGCACCTAGTGGCAAAATGTTGAAGTTGTTCAAATCCCAAACAACTTCTTCTACCCAGCCACCTCCCTCATCCACTGACCAACCTGAGGATCTCCCAAAAGATCCCTCAGGATCTCCAAAGGGCTTATTAAAACGACGTAAATATAAGAAGTCCTCACAGCCCAAGGACACTAGTACCGAAGCTAACCCTTCTGGTTCTTCCCAACAAGAACCAGAAGAATCGAGTCAAAGGGATAACCCACAAGCAACCATCCCCAAAACTTCTTTAGGAGGGGATGGTGAAGAAAATATAAGTGAGTCCGCCCAACTCATATTAGAGTCTGAGTCTGCACGTGCACCCCCTGTAACTTCACAAATCTCACACTCTCTTGATTCACGAGTCGATGAAGTCTTTGGTGTGACACCACCTGAGACTGAGATTCCTGACTCTACGGCCCATGATATGGTTCTTGATGATAGCACGGGGATCACTGAGGCAACCCCTGTGTCTGCTGTCGCTGGCGATGATACTTTGGTTGAGCCAACACTTCATAAATCTGGTGACGATGCATCTGCAGCAGCAGTTGTTGAACCAGAAGCAGGTTCAGGCACCAGTGGTCTGAACCTGGGCATATCTGATCAGACTGCAGTTTTGACTGACCTCTGGGATGAAGATGAGCCACTTCAAGGGAATCTTGATTCCTTTGCTGACTTTGAGTTTGACGAGGGACTCTTGGAGGAGAATCAGTTTCTGATTCTGAGCCACCCTTCAACCTCGCAAACGCCCCTCCTCCCCCAGAAATCCAAAATGTTGTTGTTAATGAACCATATCGCCCACCGCCTACATCTCATAAACATCCTTTCTTTCCACCAGGCTCAACTCCCGCCTATGTTACTTCACCAACTTTTCACCCACAACTACAACACTTACACCCACAAATTCATCAAGTGCCAAGGCCCAGAAATTATGATGATCCTTCTGAGAAGGAGTTGGACTCTGCCACTGAATCTGAGAGTCCAACTGAAATGCAGTTAAAAAAGGCATTGGATGGGCTTGGCATCATTCCCTTTATGGCTTCTGCTTCTGCACAACCACCCCCTCCTTTGAGTGTAGAAGCACAGTTAGAGAAACAAAATACCGAAGTCCAAAGCCTACTTATCAAGGTTGAGGACTTAACAAAATCTCTAACTGCCAATACTAGTTCCATTGCTGAAATGAAAGGTGCTCAGATGTTCATTGGCACTGAGTTGACCAAGGTTGCTGGAAATGAGGGACTAGTGGGTGGGAAGCTAAATGAGTTGGTGCAATCATGTAATAAGATCAGTATTGCCATCAGGGAAGCCTTCAGACTGGCCAAAAGAGATGTGCAAGCTTCAGTTGTTGCGAACTTGACATCTGGCATTGAATTGATAAAACAAGAAGTTATGGCAGTCGGGAAGGAGGTGAAGGCGTTGGTCAAGAAGCCAAGTGTTGATCAGAAAGAACTTGGTACTTCTATTGGTGGTGATGTGTTTGCGAAGTTGAAATCTGATCTATCTCAGAATCTTGTTGATCAGATTTCAGCTTCAGTGGCTGAGAAAGTTGAGCAGAAGATCAGATTGATGGTCTCTGAACTCACCAAGGATACAAATACGAAGGTTGATAAGGCTGTTGAAGAAGTTCATAAATCAGTCTCAGCCCTTGATGAATCGGTGAAGGGCCAGTCAAAGCAGTTGGATGAAATTCTGACCCTTCTGAAGAAAGAAACTGTTGTTGCTCCTCCTCCTCCTGCTTCATTTACTGAAGAGGATAGAAAGATGCTGAAGGATCTAAAGGATCACGAAGCACTGAACCTTAATTCGTCTTTCAGATTAAGGGCTCAGTTTGCTTCAATGGCTAAAGGCATTTCTGATAGCCTAGAGCAGCAGAGTTGGGAACCTCTGAAGGCCATGAAAACGCCATTGATTTGTATGCAAAAATGCCTGCAGAGGTCCCCAAAGGGGGAAGTGTGCCTATTGGTTTGCTGGCAAGCTCTCAAGAATTAATGGAAGCAACCAAGAAGCAAACTGAGGTACCTTCTGGTAGTGCTTCAGTTCAGGGGGAACAACTTCAGAAATCTGAAGTACAACAATCTGAGGTTGTAAAGAAGGATAAGGGCAAGGCCCAAATGGTTGAAGAACCCAAGTCCAAAGGTTCTAAGGGTTCTGGACTTGTGGTTGGTGAAAATGTGGACGAACATGGTTATACCCTTCATGATCCAGAAGCTGATAATAAAAAGTTAGAGGCTCTGCAGAAGCAAGTCTCTAACCAATTCATAATGTGGAGGGGGAACAAGGGAAGGGAAAGGGAACAACACTTTAAGATGGGAACACTTTATCATATTGATGCTGCTGCTCTGGGTCTTTCCTTAGAAAGATATCAGAAAATTAAAGGAGATCCCAGAGTGCAGAAGGCTTTAACTGAAATGCATGATTATGAGTATGGTGTTCAATATTCTCCCTTGGAACAAAAGCTTGACCATCTCACCTTCAAAATGTCCATTGAGGACTTGGTGAAAAACAGAGAAAAGGAGATGGCAATTAAAAAGAAAGAAATTATGGGTGGTATTCTGAAAGTTGAAAAAGAGTTGTCTAGGCCACCCATCAAGCCCAAGGTAACTGGACCAAGGTCTTCAAGAAAGAACATTCGTGATGCTGACCTTTCTACATTCAAGCCTATTTCTGATGATGCTGCTGAGATCCAAAGAAAGCATGAAATGGATCAGTATGAGCATTATCTGAAGCATCGATCTCATCCAGCCAAGATAATTGATGTTGAAATAACTAAGGCTGATGGATTGAAATTATTTGATCTGGTGGTGACCAGAGAAGGAAGGGCAGCAGCTGAATACACTCAGGTTTCAGTTCATGAGTTTGGAATTTCTGAACATAGGGAGATGATCCAGATATTGAAAACAAAGCCCAAATCTGCTTTGAGTGGTGCATGGTTGTCAAGAATACAACAAAAGATGCAGGCCAAGGTAGAAATGGAAGGCAGATTATTTGGAAAGAAGGATCCCTCCCCTCAGAAAAGGAAAGCTACTGAAGCACCTTCTGGTTCAAAGCCTGCGAAAAAGTAGTTCCTCTTTCTGATTATCATGTACCTGTCTTTTTATTTACATTTGTAACAAACATTTCAGTTTGTATATATATGTTGCAAATTGTAACCAACAAGTAGATGATAGGTTTAAGTTAGAAAAATCACAAGTAAAATTCTGAGACATCAATGATCTATAAGATGTACTTAGAAAATTTTTACAACTTAAACTAAAACTTGCCTTTCAGACTTACAAACATGTATAGATAGAAGTCTGAAATGCATGCACTATTTCAGAACAAATAGGGGGAATTTGTTAGGTCGAAAATCGACCAAGTATAATTTGTTCAGAAATAGTGAAGTTCAGTGAAAAATACCTGTACAGAATTCTGAAGTCGTTCAGAATTATTTCACTGAAGCTTCACTTCAGTTCAGATCAACGTATCAGAATACCATTCAGAATGAAGTCAAAGACTGAAGACTGAAGAAAGAGAATCAACTCAGATGTGGAGCTCAGAAGTTGATTCTACCTGATCGAAGACTGAAGCATCTCAGTGTAAAGTACTTACAACACTTTACACTGATTACGAGGAAGCCTTTTTACTTTACATACCTTTACCCAGTTAATAGATTTATCTATTAATAAAAGTACAAGGTTAAGTAAAAGGTTGGGAATAAAGTATGACAAGTCACATCAACTGACTTTTATACTTTACCTCAAAAGTTAGCATGTAAGGAATTAGGTTTAATTCCTTAAATGCTCCCAACCATATTTGTACGACCTAAGTCCACATCAGCATGGACTTGTCCTATAAATATAAGGCTTCTCACAATTTGCAAACAACTTGAAACTTTGGCATTGCAACTTGTGAGATATACTCTAAGTAAACTTACGAGTATTTCCAAGTTATTTAGATCACTTGTATTTCTAGGTTATTTAGATATTTACACTTGGGTGTTTATCTTTGTTCCGCAACAACCTTTGTATTTGTTTATATCAATAAATCAAATACATTTGAAAAGTACATCGTGTCTCAATGCTACATACTTGATTATATATATATCTTTATATAGTTTCAGCAATTTAGTTCCTTGCAATTTACTTTAAGTTATTTCCTTCTTGTTCATATCCATATCTGGATCGTATTCTTAACTGGTCTATTTCCAGTTTGAACTACTTGCCAGTCGGGTTCTTAACCATCTATATTTGGGATGGTAATATAAGGCTGTCGGGTATCTAAGCTTAGGTGTGGAACACTCACATACTAATTTTTTAAACCATAAAATTCATGGGCCCAAACATTTATTCATTAAACAAGAAATAATAAAATATTAGTATGTGAGGGGTTCCACACCTAAGCTTAGGTGCCGGACAGCCTTATATTCAC
Organism: Erigeron breviscapus; assembly: GCA_034093135.1. NCBI lineage: Eukaryota > Viridiplantae > Streptophyta > Magnoliopsida > Asterales > Asteraceae > Erigeron > Erigeron breviscapus. The sequence goes on from CM067175.1 coordinate 102,309,637, forward strand.
TTTTCCCTATATATCTATATATATATATCGGATCCGGTCGAGATAGATATGTCCCAGTCTTTGTCCCGGATGGATTTGGGTATCGAGTTTTTCATTAAGTATCGTGTTTCCCAATCTGGTCGGTTTTGTTTTTTCATCCCTATAACCTCTATTGTAGATTGGAAAAGCGCCGGAGTAATATAAAAAGGTGATGATACAACATACTGTGTACAATACTATGAAATACTTTGGTAATGTATGACTACAAAACAGTCATATGGATAAGAAAAACCGAAAAGGAAAGTATTGACCCACACCAATAACTCACCCTGTTTTATTCTTTATAACAGTAATATATTTATTTAAATAAAAACAACGTAAAATATTTTGAATAAAAATTTAGAAGTTTTTATGTTACAAAAGCAATAACATGATTTAATAATTTATATAAAACATGCAATGTATATCCAAAAACTTATAAAAAAAATAATAATGCTAATTGAGGAACCAAATTTAGTGTTCAAAAATAAAATATTACAAACCTATGCCCCTTTATTTGTTTAAAGAGATAATGACACCAGAATGTAACCAGATATAAACAAAGTTATGTTTTATAATAAACTAATCGGTTATGTTTACTGTATGTAATAAATTTTAATATCGTTAATGACAACCCTTAGAGCTGTCATTATCATGTAATAAATTTTAATATCTATGTTATTGGATCTACAGAAACAATCAAAAACTTGCAAACCACGCGACAATGTCACAATGGACGTTGCGGTTTCTATGGTAGCCATATATACCCGTGTAATCGTAACCTAAAATTGGATGTTCATTATATATAATAAACACCTGAATATTTCATTACACAATATAACCATTTGTGTATAGTTGGTAACATATAAGTATCATTATCCTTGTTCAAAAATATTTCACGTTCCCTTATATAAAAAATTTACATAAAATAAAAAAAAGGTATATCGATGAAATTTCTTTGATCCCATATATACCGCATTGGTAATTGTTACTGCTTTAGGAATTTTTTCTTTTATGATACGTAATATGTAAACATATAATAATTGGATTGTATATGTCACATAAATTTCATATGTAAAAGTTTTATTCTTATCTCTTTCTGTCTTTGGCACAAGATAGTGTACGTCGACACACCTCAAGTTTCCTATATAAACACCTTATTCAAGATATACATATATACACAGTACACTCCATTCAAATGGCAGGCTCTTCAAAGACTCCTGATGCTGCAGCTCGAATAGAAGACTTACATTTCTTATATGCATCAAATGCTAATGTTTCTAACTTTGTTACAGTGAAGCTTTCAAGCGACCGCAATTATCATCTTTGGAAGACACAGATTCTTTGTCTCATGGAGACTCACAACATGGGGGGCATTGTGGATGCTGCATTTGTCGGTCCCAGAACGCCGAGCACAGAGATGATGCACAGATACGACAATCTTCTCAAAGGTTGGATATTTGGTTCGGTTAGTGAGAATGTACTTGGTGCTGTCTCCGATAGTGTTTCAGCAAAAGAAGTTTGGGACAAACTTAGATCCTTCTACGATGCAACTATCAATCCTCAACAAAGTAAGTCTTAGTTTTTTATTTTTATTATACTATTATTATTATTGGGTCGGTTCATGTGAGAACTACTCACATATGAACATAGGTAATTATAAGTATAACTTGATAGCTCATATATATTCACATATACCATTCACTTATGAATATCAAGTTATAATATAGAAGTTCTCATGGTTCTTCCAATTCAAATGGTTCTCACATGAATTTTACTATTCGTCTATGTCATATTTCGTATTATATTCGGATTTCGTCAAATCACATTCCGTTCGGGTTTTATTACGGGTAAATTGTTACTGCTTTAGGAATTTTTTCTTTTATGATACGTAATATGTAAACATATAATAATTGGATTGTATATGTCACATAAATTTCATATGTAAAAGTTTTATTCTTATCTCTTTCTGTCTTTGGCACAAGATAGTGTACGTCGACACACCTCAAGTTTCCTATATAAACACCTTATTCAAGATATACATATATACACAGTACACTCCATTCAAATGGCAGGCTCTTCAAAGACTCCTGATGCTGCAGCTCGAATAGAAGACTTACATTTCTTATATGCATCAAATGCTAATGTTTCTAACTTTGTTACAGTGAAGCTTTCAAGCGACCGCAATTATCATCTTTGGAAGACACAGATTCTTTGTCTCATGGAGACTCACAACATGGGGGGCATTGTGGATGCTGCATTTGTCGGTCCCAGAACGCCGAGCACAGAGATGATGCACAGATACGACAATCTTCTCAAAGGTTGGATATTTGGTTCGGTTAGTGAGAATGTACTTGGTGCTGTCTCCGATAGTGTTTCAGCAAAAGAAGTTTGGGACAAACTTAGATCCTTCTACGATGCAACTATCAATCCTCAACAAAGTAAGTCTTAGTTTTTTATTTTTATTATACTATTATTATTATTGGGTCGGTTCATGTGAGAACTACTCACATATGAACATAGGTAATTATAAGTATAACTTGATAGCTCATATATATTCACATATACCATTCACTGATGAACATCAAGTTATAATATAGAAGTTCTCATGGTTCTTCCAATTCAAATGGTTCTCACATGAATTTTTACTATTCGTCTATGTCATATTTCGTATTATATTCGGATTTCGTCAAATCACATTCCGTTCGGGTTTTATTACGGTTATTTTTTTTTCTTGATTTTTTTTCTTTTTGGGTTTCTAAAAATTATATTGAAAACTTTTGTATTTCTTTTACCACAATTTGGATTTTACCACATCTGATCCCGTTAGGGTATAAAACCACAGGTTAATTCTTGGTTTTATTTGGAGTAGTGCCTTTGAACAAATATCTATTTCATATGTCAAAGTTCTTATTGATGGCGAGTTACTATTCGTAGGTTACACCCTGTTACATTATTTGGATTTTGCCGCATCACATCTCGTTCGGGTTTTTTACTACGTGTTACTTCTTGGTTTCTTGCAAACCCAGCAACGCGAGGTTGTGAACCTCCTAGTTATTTATCTTCTATACTACATTTTCACTTTATTTTACTTGATGAGCGAGAAGTTGTATAACTTAATTTCCTAACAAGTTTTAAATTTATAATTTCAAGGTTAACTTCTCTACTACACTCACTCACGGGCAGTGGACCCGTTCGTTTGTAGTATAGTAAATAGGTAAGACCAGGATCGTTCGCAGGGACTATGTCTAAGAAAGTAGCTAGGTGTAATTCTAGGATTTGGGGGTTGTCACGATTTAAATAAAACTAAAATAAGAAAAGCATTAATTGATTAATCTAGCAAAACAATAATAATTAAAACATTGCATCTACTTGGAACAGTTCACATGCCATGATCATTTAGAAAACAGTTTAGATATGTTGAACAACTCTTCTCACGTTCGGATTCTCGTTAGATTCACCAAACTACTTAGTAGAGCTGTCGTTAGACTCACACTACCCTATAAACAGATTCTCGTTAGATTCACTGTTATGCATTAGGACCTGAGTTTTGTAACTATGACTTTATCTTCTATGTAAGTCAAGATTCTTCTAGGTTTCTAAAAGTCACTTGACACTAATTATTCTAGTCACCCGGATCCGGTTTCCGTTCGCCAGATCAACTAGAATAACCTAATAAAACACATGTTCAGTTGAGCCAAATTATTAATTAACCATCCCCCGCTCAGTTATAAGTCAAGAGACCACATTAATTATAGACTCTAAGGCCTTAGTACTAATTCGACCCAAACAAATCAATAAAACAGGTTTGTATATGAAAACCAATAACATTTGTCTGACTCAATAACCATGGATCTGCGACAAGCATAGAAACGGTTCAACAATCTAATATAGAAAACTATCACGGCATGATCACATTATCCAAATAGATGCAAAACTACTTAGCTACTCATGACAAGACAAATAAACCTAACAATCATTAATATAAATAAATCCATAATAATAATTGTCAAACAAATAGTCTTGCAGTTGTAACCCTAATAACAATAATAAAAGTAAAAGAGAGATCAAACTAATAATAGGGATATCGAAGTTACGCAGTCCTTAATGCCGCTCCTTCGAATCAACACCACGAACCCTAATTAATTTGATCTAATAATTATTTGTTGAATGATAATTGTTGTTGATAATTGATGCTTGATCTTCCGGATGATATGGAGGTGTTACGAGGGTTTAGATCTGATGAAAATACCCTAGAACAGCCCCCAAAGTCGTCTGGAGGAAGTATGTTGCGGCTCTTAGGGTTTAGGGGGGTATTTATAGGTTTAAGGCAAAACCCTAGCTGGCCGACCTACTTCCAGCGGCGCTGGGGAAGTCCCAGCGGCGCTCAAGGACTCCCAGCGGCGCTCAAGGAGTGGGAGCGGCGCTCATGAGGTCCTAGAGGCGCTCAAGATGTCCCAGCGGCGCTGGTGAGCTTCAGGATCACTTCCAGCGGCGCTAGAGCTTTATGTGAGCGCCGCTGGTCTTCGACATCAACATGAAAGTTGTAGATCTTTCTCTCGCCTTTCCGTGGATAGCTTACTCGTCAGAAACGGAGTCCGTATGAAGAAGTTATGCCCAAAATACTAACATGTGGTCGTATGCTTCATGTTGGCCTCAAATTCTTCATGTTCTGCTTGCTAGTCTTCGTCCAAAAGTCTTGTGGCTTCGTGTTAAGTTGAGTAGAGACGTTTGCCTTCACTTGCACGCCTTGTGAACCTATCATAACATGTCATCCATTAAGTACCAAAAGTTCACATTTCTTAACTCATTTAAGCATCAAAACACGGCCTAATGATATGGGAAATAATCACAAAATGGACGCTCATCATATACCCCCACACTTAAGTCTTTGCTTGTCCTCAAGCAAATAGTCCAAGAAAATAAATCAATGATGAGCGGACAACTTAAGTGTTCAAGTTATTCTACTTTATTAAATATTTGAAAGATTAGTCATGCAAAATGATTTGAGAAAGCTTTAGACAAAATCAGTAAGCTATAGCTAGAGGTAAAGATGATCAGTCAATCAAAACTAAAAGTTAACCTTATATTCGTGTTAATACCTCTAAAACCGTTCTATAATTCCACATGTCCTACAGCTCAATCTTACTTCCTTCTGCTGACTAGTTAAGCACTTAATTAAGGTTTGTATAGCAATCAGAACAACTAGCTACTAGTAAGGCATTTATATTTCAAAGTTTATGTACTTGTGATTCACTACTTAGACATACTCTCACACTACAGTCATGCTCGCTAGCTAAACACTAAAGCAGTTATACGATATTATCATCTTTAATAGTTGAGACAGCGGTGACAGGTCGGTGGTTCCCCACTCGCAAAGCGACATAACTCAACTAATGGTTAGAGTTTATACTTACATCAAGACAGCGGTGACAGGTCGGTGGTTCCCCACGCGCAAAGCGACATAACTTGATGCGTATAGATTTTACTCGTTATTAGTTCTTTGAACTCTTTTTAATTAATCTACTGATTGCCTTTCTTAAGATACTACATTATTCATGCAATAGACATTATCAGAGACCCCAGATGACTCATACACTTACTCCGCATGCAACTAGTTTCACAATCAATAGTGTAAGAATTAAGGCGAACCATACGTCTAAACTAGTTCCTACACAAGCACGTATATCATTAAGTCCAATTAATACACCTATACTAATGACTAGATAGCTCTAATTGCTAGGCATATTAAAGTCTGGTTAAATGTGCTATGGCAAACATAATCGCATTCAGTTTCAGTCTAAGCTCTAATCCAGTTGGAAAAATGAAACAGCCACAAATCTATAGTCAAACTAACAGTCCTAACTAACCGTTCATCTACCAAAGCTAATATTGCTTAGTTATCGTCATCTTTTGTCTACTTGCAAAGCTTATATTCTCAAAATGATTTTCCGACACAAGAAAAATTTAATTTTGCATGAATTAAGTAGTAGAAAACTTATGATTATTCAAACAATTAAACCATGGGTTTTTCCTATTCCATCCCCCCACACTTAAATTGTACAACGTCCTCGTTGTACTAGGTATTAAAACAAAAGGGAAATAGGAAAAACAAAATAAAAAGTAAAGGAATTACGAAACTTCTCGGGTTTGATTGCATGAACTGTTGAAGATGGCATATGTGGAGTCACTGCGAATGATGATCTTCAAAGCTTGAGTTGACTCCATTTGATGGCGATCCATTGAAGTTTCTCCATCTTCTTCTCTTTTTGTTATTACTTTTTATTTTTTATTTTTGATTTTTGGGTTTTTCTGATTTTTTTTTTGTTTTTTCGGTGATCTCGATGTGCTAACGGAGAGTTGAGCGGCTCTTGATAAGTGTTGGGTGATTGAGAGGGGTTAGGAATGTGTTTACAAGGTTTAAAATGAAGTTCGAACTGCCACTGGACCTCTGAGCGGCGCTGGCAAATGGCTGAGCGGCGCTGGAAGAACTGCTGCTGCTCTGAGCGGCGCTCAAGTGGTCCCAGCGGCGCTGGTGGGTCCTGGAGCTCAAAATCAAAGTTGTAGCTCTCTCTTTCCCGGTTCCGTGGCCTGGTCACTCGTCGAAAACGGACATCGGATGAAAAAGTTATGGCCAAAATACCAAGATAGCGCCAAACTCTTCATGTGAACCATATTTCCTCCGTCTTGAGTGTTGAATCACGAACCGATTCTTCTCCAAACCGTCACTACACCTCTTTGAGCTCGTGTAACCTTGTTCCTTGATGTTCTTCTCCTCACCACTTGCAATGATCTACAAAGCTCATGATTAACCTGTCGTCTGCACATCTAAATCAAAATATCAAAATTGAAAAGACAAAACAAAAATGAAAAACACGATTACTTGCTTGTTCAACCGAAATAGAACAAGAAGCAATATTATTATTAAACAAAATAACCTAATGCATGAAAAATAAAACAAAGCTTGGGTTGCCTCCCAAGAAGCGCTAAATTTACCGAGTCTTCAGCCGGACTCATTCCCCAAACTTACCATGGCGGGGTCTTAAACGCCCCCACACTTAAAGTGTCGGGCGGTTTACGCGAATAAGGTGAATAAAATGTGAATCTAATCTTGACCATTACCCAATCCATTTCCTTCACCTTAACGAAATTCATTTTTAAGATGTAAAAATTATTCATTTTCTTTACAAAACTCATCTTAAAAATCCAACCTTTCATTCTAACATAAATAATTTCAAGAATACCTTTATGACACGAAATCCTCAAGTATTTCATAAGGCCTATGTCCATCCATTCCAAAGGGTCGGGAGCTAAGGGGTCCGGGGCTAGTTTAAAGAATAAACAATAATGCATAAAGTTACTACTAGCCCTAAGATTAACCATTTCAATGCATTCAAAATTATTTAAAGCATAAAAGGTTAGATAGCTCCCTGAATAACCCGACTTGGGTTGCAAATCATCCCGACTTGTGTCCTCACATTCCTCCATTTTGAGAGTCGTATCCCGTTTATCCGGCTCCTTCTTTCGTGCCATGATCTTCTTGAAAGATATCAGCGGAATTGGCACTCCTGCATACAAATCAAAGGAAAGCATTTCAATAGATAATAAATCAAATAAGTTAGAATGCTTACCTGTTTCACGCTCCGTTTGTTGTGGAAAAATGATCCGGATCTGATTGGACTTCCATTTCGGGGTCAAAACAAACTCAGAACGCGAATCTGTCTGAAACGGGGCTGCCAGCGGCGCTGGGGTCTTCCCAGCGGCGCTGGTTGCTGTCTGGGCCAGGTTCCTGTTCTTCGATCTTCTTCTTGATCTTTAATCCTTCAATCTTCGGGACCTGCCAATTATTCTCAGGTAAAAATGTAAAATCAAAGAATGGTTTTGAGAACTTACCTGAATGAGTGAATATAGGATTCACTTTGTCTCGAGTCGGTGGTATTATAGACTCCCCCACACTTAAAGTGTCGGGAGGTCTAAACTTAAAGAGTGAGAAATCCTCGAGTCGGACGTCGGACTTCTCCCAACTGACTTCTTCCCGTTCTTCCTTATGAGCTTCAATGTCGGGTGGCACCTTCCTAATGGTGGATACAATCTTGGTTTCCATGGTCGGGGTCGTCACTAACTCTTCATCCCATATGATCTCAAGCTCGTCTTCCCATTCGGCTTCATCCCAAACGACTTCACCTTCTTCCTCCAATTCCACATCAACACGGTCACTCCCATTCTCCTTACTCGACTCGTGCGGTTCCGGATGTGGTGTCTCATGATCGTGCTTCACCTCAACCTCTTCAACATTCTTCTCCTCTTCTTCATCAAGTGCCTCTTTGTTTGTTGGGGATTCTTCACCCGTTGCATCGTTTACGTAAATTCCTACAAAATCATAAAAAGAAGAAAACTCTCTTTTCATAAATTTGATAGGATCCGGGCACTTTCTTTCGCTCGATTCAGCCTCAAATAGATCAATTTCACATTTGTAAGAGTGTCGGCATCCTCGGCATTCAATGGTTGAGCAAACGATTTCGCGAACTAGGAGCTCCCAGCGGCGCTGGATATTCCCAGCGGCGCTGGTGGTGGTCACCAGCGGCGCTGGCTCTTCCGGATCAGCGTCTGATTTAACGATTTCTTCCGTTTCTTCTTCGTTTGACTCCCGTATGACCTGCACTTCTCCCTCAGTTGACGAAACGATATCCACATCAACAAGCTTCCTCTTGTTTGGTTCCGGATGTGGTGCTTCACTTTGATTCAACTCCTCTTGTTTCGGTATTACATGCTCTTGTTCAACCACGACTTCTTGAAAAATTGTCCCCTCCTCGGTGCTTGAAATAGCCTCATCTTGATTTGTTTTGCATTTGCTAGCGATATGGGCTTCATCGGCACCTTCAAAACGAGCTAAATATGAAAAATCGCGAGAATCCGAGCTGCTGGCGGGGCTCCCAGCGGCGCTGGAGGCTCCGAAACGTTGTCAGATCTCTCGATTTTGCTTGTTTCGCCTTGCTCTTGCTCCTTTTCGACCGGGACTGCATCAATGGTTGAGGAAAGGTTTTCCACATCAGCAAGATGAATCTTGCTTGGTTCCGGATGTGATATTTCATCTCCATCTCCATCTTCTGGGGGTGACTGACAAACTTGCAATTCCTTTTGAACCTGCGAAACCGATTTAGTAGCACTTGGAATAAACTCAGAATTAGATACAACCTCATTGGGATGTGGACCATCATCATATATGACCGTGCAGCCAAGAAAATCCTTGAGGGTTAGGCAACGCTCCTGTGATTTTTCCTTCCCCGCTTGACTATATTCCTCCAAGAAAGCGTAGGCCTCTTCTAATGAATTGAGGGGAAAATGACGGCCACAAGCAATGTCCACAGCCTTCCTACTTGGAACATGCAGTCCTACGTAAAACCACATTGCAGAACTGTACTCAATTGTCTGTTCATGTTCCCAATAATCCTCCGTCGGTCCAAGTTCCCAAAATGCTTTAAGCATCTCCTTCATTCTTTTCCAAGCATCTACCCATGTTTCACCTTCTTGTTGCCTGAAATCCATAATCTCCTCCATGTAAGGCAAATACTCATCATCAGATTCACAGTCTTCAAATTCCATGAGTGATGCTAATCCTGCAAAACAGGCACTAGCTATACCCGTGAAAAGCAAAATTTATTGATAATGAAAAGAAAAGACTAAAACTAAACAACCTAATCTAGACAAGCAAAAGAAAATATTTTTGGATTTTTTAATTTTTCAAATTTTTATGGTTTTTTATAATAATGAAAATAAAAATGACACCTAAACTAGATTAACTAAAATGAAAATAAACTAATCCTAAAAAGACTAAAACTAACTTTTCCGTGTAGACACGAAAAAGTCGAATTACCCTAACCTAACTATATTCCTAAGTCAATAGTCCCCGGCAGCGGCGCCAAAAACTTGATGAGCGAGAAGTTTTAACTTAAATTCCTAACAAGTTTTAAATTTAAAAAGTACAAGGTTAACTTCTCTACTACACTCACTCACGGGCAGTGGATTCGTTCGTTCATAGTATAGTAAATAGGTAAGACCAGGATCGTTCGCAGGGATTATGTCTAAGAAAGTAGCTAAGTGTAATTCTAGGATTTGGGGGTTGTCACGATTTAAATAAAACTAAAATAAGAAAAGCAATTAATTGATTAATCTAGCAAAACAATAATAATTAAAACATTGCATCTACTTGGAACAGTTCACATGCCATGATCATTTAGAAAACAGTTTAGATTGTTGAACAACTCTTCTCACGTTCGGATTCTCGTTAGATTCACCAAACTACTTAGTAGAGCTGTCGTTAGACTCACACTACCCTATAAACAGATTCTCGTTAGATTCACTGTTATGCATTAGGACCTGAGTTTTGTAACTATGACTTTATCTTCTATGTAAGTCAAGATTCTTCTAGGTTTCTAAAAGTCACTTGACACTAATTATTCTAGTCACCCGGATCCGGTTTCCGTTCGCCAGATCAACTAGAATAACCTAATAAAACACATGTTCAGTTGAGCCAAATTATTAATTAACCATCCCCCGCTCGGTTACAAGTCAGAAGACCACATTAATTATAGACCGATTAATGTTTCACAAAACAGATTAAATGACTCTAAGGCCTTAGTACTAATTCGACCCAAACAAATCAATAAAACAGGTTTGTATATGAAAACTAATAACATTTGTCTGACTCAATAACCATGGATCTGCGACAAAGCATAGAAACGGTTCAACAATCTAATATAGAAAAACTATCACGGCATGATCACATTATCCAAATAGATGCAAAACTACTTAGCTACTCATGACAAGACAAATAAACCTAACAATCATTAATATAAATAAATCCATAATAATAATTGTCAAACAAATAGTCTTGCAGTTGTAACCCTAATAACAATAATAAAAGTAAAAGAGAGATCAAACTAATAATAGGGATATCGAAGTTACGCAGTCCTTAATGCCGCTCCTTCGAATCAACACCACGAACCCTAATTAATTTGATCTAATAATTATTTGTTGAATGATAATTATTGTTGATAATTGATTCTTGATCTTCCGGATGATATGGAGTGTTACGAGGGTTTAGATATGATGAAAATACCCTAGAACAGCCCCAAAAGTCGTCTGGAGGAAGTATGTTGCGGCTCTTAGGGTTTAGGGGGGTATTTATAGGTTTAAGGCAAAACCCTAGCTGGCCGACCTACTTCCAGCGGCGCTGGGGAAGTCCCAGCGGCGCTCAAGGACTCCCAGCGGCGTTCTATGAGGTCCCAGAGGCGCTCAAGATGACAGCGGCGCTGGTGAGCTTCAGGATCACTTCCAGCGGCGCTAGAGCTTTATGTGAGCGCGCTGGTCTTCGACATCAACACGAAAGTTGTAGATCTTTCTCTCGCCTTTCGTGGATAGCTTACTCGTCAGAAACGGAGTCCGTATGAAGAAGTTATGCCCAAAATACTAACACATGGTCGTATGCTTCATGTTGGCCTCAAATTCTTCATGTTCCGCTTGCTAGTCTTCGTCCAAAAGTCTTGTGGCTTCGTGTTAAGTTGAGTAGAGACGTTTGCCTTCACTTGCACGCCTTGTGAACCTATCATAACATGTCATCCCATTAAGTACCAAAAGTTCACATTTCTTAACTCATTTAAGCATCAAAACACGGCCTAATGATATGGGAAATAATCACAAAATGGACGCTCATCATGAAATACCCCATATAAATCCCGTTACTTATTTCCTCTACATATGAGTAATGATATATACTTTATCTCACCAACCATTTTACATCAATTAATTTTACAATAATTACTGCCACCACCACCACTAGTCTCCGCAGCCACCACACGTACCGCCACAGCCAACACCACTACTGTCGCATTGCACAGATACCCATCTAGTTAAGATTAAAGCATCTAAAACATGTTAACTTGACATCCAAAACATGATGCAACCTATTGCTCAGGTACTAGTTCCTTCCCCAGTTATGAATTAAAGGAAGCTTATTAGCAATGTTTTGAGAAGAACCAGATGTCGAACCGGTCATAGTGACAGTTCACGGTTCTGTCGGACACAGACCAGAAAAAACCGGACTCTTTTATAAATATTTAAACATAAACAGTTTTAGATAGATATATGTTTTTAATAGATGTATGATTATCACAAATCAACATCTTGGTGTAGTGGTCATTACCCCATCTTTGTTTGAAGATGTCATGGGTTACATTCTTAGCTACAACATTTTTGTTTTCTTATTCTCTTAGTTACTAACATTTTTTTTAATTATTATTCTCTTAATAAGCCCTTTCCTTTTAAGAATTTTTTTTTGATAGAAACAAGTACTCATATCTCACCTTTGATTTGTAAAACAAGTTTTGGCAGCTCAAAAATTGTAAAAGTAATATGCCGCCTGCCCGGTAGTGGCAATGCATCTTGAAAAATTAGTTGTTATAATTTGACTTCAACGTAAACAATTCAGATATTTTTACACATATAAAAGTCTAGAACTTTTTTTCCTGAAATATATAACTTATTAACATTTTTAACTATGAATTCTTTCACACATTTTTAAATGTGAAAAAGTTAAAAAATTTCGTTACACTTACTATAATTAAGTGTAAGGGGACAAATAACATATTTGTTTACATACACACACATATATATATAATATATATATACTTTCTAGAAGTTGTATCCATGGAGATTATTGAGATCGAGATGAGAACGTGAGATCGAGAGTTGAGATTGAGAACTGGTTTAGACCTCCAATCCGGTGGATCTAACCCTATTTTTTACTTTCGGGCCGGAGGTCCCTTCCACTTCGGTGGATCTGGAAGCAGCCTCCCTACCTTTGAGTAGGGTAAGGTCTGTCTACATCATACCTCCCCCATAGCCCGGCTTATGCTGGGATTGGGTACCCTTGTTGTTGTTGTTGTTGTTGTATCTAAATACTTTGAGATCGAGATGAGAACGTGAGATCGAGAGTTGAGATTGAGAACTGGTTTAGACCTCCAATCCGGTGGATCTAACCCTATTTTTTACTTTCGGGCCGGAGGTCCCTTCCACTTCGGTGGATCTGGAAGCAGCCTCCCTACCTTTGAGTAGGGTAAGGTCTGTCTACATCATACCTCCCCCATAGCCCGGCTTATGCTGGGATTGGGTACCCTTGTTGTTGTTGTTGTTGTATCCATGGGAGAATACGCTAGAAAAGAGAGTGGCGACAACATCAGTTGGTCACGGTGGTGGGTTTTGGAGTGGAAGATACCAACGATAATAACAGTTAGCTCATACGTATATAATAGATCGGGACAGTTTTGGGTGGAAGAGAGCGCCGGCAACATGTTCCTGGTAAAATTATATAAAAGAAATTATATATATAACTTTTAACTTAATTATGTAGTTTTATATTGTCTTTCATTTATAAATAAACTATTGAAAGTAAATCAATGTTAACACAAGGGTGGTACGGTTAGATCTCGAGGGGCGGCTGGAGGAGATCATTAGAAGTCGAGTTTGTTAGTAACTCTAAATATCTATTCTGTTAAGTTTAGGATTGTCGGTTTAGTGTTTTCACATTCCTAATTAGTATTGGAGTCCAAGTCCTAGTTATAGTCAAAGTCAAATAAGTGTGGCTATATATATAAAGCCCTGGTCATGTTTCATTATTCATTTAGTCGAGAAGTCAGTCTCCATATTATTTGTTTTTAGTTGAAGTTATTAATAATAATAGATTTGGTTGTGTCACCATTTTTGTGTTTCTATCGGAAGTCGAGCGAATTATTTACCATTAGTGAAGCTTTGTTTATTCTGGTTTCTATCAGAATTAAAACAGAGTTTTAATATCCTACTTCTATAATTCTACAAGTGGCATCAGAGCCAACTTCAAAGATTGTCAAGAATGGCGGATTTACAGCTAATTAGCGGCATCAAGAAACTTAACAATCAAAACTACAACACATGGTCTACTTGCATAAGTTCGTATATGCAAGGGCAAGACTTGTGGGAGGTCGTTAACGGGTCAGAAGTGGTACAGCCAAGAAACGACATCAATGGAGATCTCAAGAAGTGGAAGATCAAATGCGGGAGAGCTATGTTCATCCTCAAGACTACGATAGAAGAAGAACTATTGGATCACATACGTGATCTCACAACACCAAAGCAAGCATGGGATACACTAACCGCCCTATTCACCAAGAAGAACGATGTGAAGATGCAACTTCTTGAGAATGAACTTTTATCGGTTAGTCAGCAAGAAACAAAGTGAAAACATTGTGCAGAGAAATTGGAGACCTAGATGCTGAAGCAAAGATCGGTGATGCACGGATGAAAAGAATAATAATACATGGTCTTAGGCCGGAGTTCCAAACCTTTGTAGCAGCGATCCAGGGATGGGAAACTCAACCATCTTTGACGGAGTTCGAAAACTTGCTAACTGGGCAAGAAAACCTTACAAAGCAGTTCAGCAAAGCAACAGTTAAAACAGAGGAAGAGAAGGCATTGTATTCTGAAAGAGGAAGGAACCGAAACAAGCCATGGAACAACAAGAATCGAGGTGGAGACCGATCAAAGAAAACTGATGAGAAGAAACCAAAAGACAACCAACAATGGGAATCTTCTAGAGACCGAAAGCCAAAGGGTGGCTACCAGAAAAGGTTTCCTTACAACTGTTACAACTGTGGACGTCGTGGTCACATGGCAAAAGATTGTAGACAACCAAAGGAAGAAGGAAACACGGCTACAACAAAACAAGAAGAGACATGGGATGTTGAAGCCATGGTAGCCCAAGAAGAAGAGATCTCAGCTCTCACAGCCACAACTGAACCTAAAGCCAACGAACTAGGCGATTGGATCGTAGACTCCGGGTGCTCAAATCACATGACTGGGGAAAAGGAAAGGTTAAGCAAGTGCAAGAAGTATACCGGTAACCACGTTGTGGTTATTGCCGACAACTCAAAACACCCAATCTCTAATGTTGGGGAGGTCCGATTTCCACCAGAGAAGAATAAGAAAGAGTTCATATTGGAAGATGTGTTCTACGTACCAGGAATGAAAAAGAATCTGTTCTCCGTGCCACAAGTGACATCAACCGGCAAGTATGTATTATTTGGACCTGATGATGTTAATGTCTATGAAAAATTTGAAACATCCTCTACTTTTATTTTACAAGGAAGGCGTAATGATACTGTTTTTGTTTTATCCGCCGAGTCGGCTTATGTCAACAAAGCAAAGGAGAATCAAAGTGCTGATCTATGGCATGCACGGTTGAGCCATGTTGGGTATGATAAACTAGAGCTGATGATGAAGAGGCAACTAGTAAAAGGACTACCAATGTTCGACATCAACAAAGAAGTGGTGTGTGCTGGTTGTCAATATGGAAAGGCACACCAACTCCCGTTCGAAAGCTCAAGTTACAAATCCAACAGTCAATTAGAGTTGGTACACTCAGACGTGTTCGGTCCGGTGAAGCAACCATCAGTCAAAGGTTCAAGATACATGGTTACTTTTATCGATGATTACTCGAGGTATGTATGGGTTGATTTTATGCAAGAAAAATCAGAAGTGTTTGAGAAGTTCAAGCTATTTAAGGAAGAAGCTGAGAGGGAGACGGGCTGTTTGATTCGGTGCCTAAGATCCGACAATGGAGGAGAATATCTCGCCTCAAACTTTGATCAGTATCTACGGGAAAACAAGATTAGGAGACAACTCACGTGTCCAAATACACCACAACAAAACGGTGTATCCGAAAGAAAGAACCGACACCTTGCTGAAACATGTCGAAGCATCATGCATGCCAAGAACGTTCTGGGCCGCTATTGGGCAGAAGCTATGCGTACCGCTGCATACGTCATAAATAGATTACCCCAACAAAGTCAGAACTATGTATCGCCTTTTGAAAAATTACTCAAAGTGAAGCCGAATGTGAACCACTTTCGAGTATTTGGTTGTGTGTGCTATGTTTTCGTGCCGAGTCAGCTAAGGCATAAGATGGAAAAAAAGGCGGTTCATTGTATCTTTGTTGGTTATGATTCAGAACGAAAAGGTTGAAGATCTTGTGATCCAACTACAAATAAATGCTATGTGTCAAGAAACGTAGTATTGACGAAAACTCATCATGGTGGTCAGAAAATAAAGAAACACTACCAGATTCAAACTTCATCAAAGAAAAATTGAAAGATTCCAAGGTTTGTTTAAATCTAGATGAAAATGAGTTGGCTGTTGAGGTTGATGATGGACCAACAGCAAGTCCAAGAGGTGAAAGAACTCCAAGAAAACAACCTTGGGGAACAGGAGTCCATGAACCAGTACAAGAAGCTCAGGAGACAAGCCCTACTCATGAGACCAGCCCACATACAGAGCTAAGGAGATCAGATCGTTTGAAGAAACCAAACCCGAAGTATGTTGTGAATGTAGCCATAACCGAGTCTCCTGAAATCGAACCAGAAAGCTACGAGCAAGCGTGCAAGAAATCTGAATGGATGAGTGCTATGCAAGAAGAAATCGATGCCATGAAAAGGAACGAAACTTGGATTCTTGTTCCAAAACCGAGAAATGTAAAACCTGTTTCTTGTAAATGGGTATTTAAAATAAAACGCAAGGCGGATGGGTCGATTGATAGACACAAAGCAAGATTAGTAGCTCGGGGTTTTTCACAACAGTATGGGATCGATTATGAAGACACTTTCAGTCCGGTGGCAAAGCTCACAACTGTTAGAGTTGTTTTGTCAATAGCAGCAAGTAACAACTGGGATTTACATCAAATGGACGTAAAGAACGCTTTTCTTTATGGAGATTTGGATCATGTAATTCATATGGAACAACCTTTGGGGTTTATTGACCAGAAGCATCCCGAGTATGTGTGTAAGCTGCAGAAAGCCATATACGGTTTAAAACAATCTCCAAGGGCGTGGTTTGGAAAGATGGGAGAGTTCTTACAACATAACGATTTTATGATGTCCAAGGCAGATGCTAGCTTGTTCATCAAATCTCGTGAATCCAAGGTAGTTGTGGTGCTTATATATGTCGACGACATGATTATCACCGGAGATGATAAAGAAGGTATCAACCAGCTCAAAGAGAATCTGATTGTAAGATTCCACATGAAGGATCTTGGTGATTTAAATCATTTCTTAGGACTGGAGTTGCAACATAAAAAGGAAGCTATAGTTTTGCACCAAACCAAGTATTCTGTTGATTTATTGACACGGTTTGGAATGCTAAACTGTAAACCAAGCTATACTCCGATGGATGTTAATGTCAAGTTGAGTGCTGACATTGGACGTGAACTAGAAGACCCTACGATGTATCGGAAAATTATTGGAAGTTTGATCTATTTAACTCTTACAAGACCCGATATATCCTTTGAAGTCGGAGTGCTTAGTCGTTACATGCAGAATCCGAGAAAGCCTCACATGGAGGCTGTGCGACGAGTGTTACAATATGTGAAAGCTACACTTGGTCTAGGCGTTCAATTTAATCGAGGAGAAAAGACAGAGCTAGTAGGTTTTTGTGACGCGGATTATGCGGGTGATTTAGATACTCGAAGGTCGACGACTGGGTATGTGTTTAGCTTGGGTAAAGGGGCTGTTTTGTGGTGCAGTAAAAGACAACCCACTGTTTCGTTGTCTACTACCGAGGCAGAGTATCGAGCTGCTGCGATGGCAGCTCAAGAGATAGTATGGTTGCGGTTATTACTTGGTGAATTGAAGCAATCGGTCAATGAAAAGGTAACCCTCTACTGTGACAACTTGTCCTCAATTCATTTGGCAGAAAACCCGATGTTTCATGCTAGGTCCAAGCACATCGAGGTGCATTATCACTTTATTAGAGAGAAAGTGTTAGAAGGGGAGATTGATCTGAAGTATATTGATACTCACAATCAAGTAGCAGATCTGTTCACAAAGAGTTTGCCAAGGACAAAGTTGGAAGGATTTTGTGCAGCCATGAACATGGTGAAAGTTAACATTGAGGAGGAGTATTGAAAGTAAATCAATGTTAACACAAGGGTGGTACGGTTAGATCTCGAGGGGCGGCTGGAGGAGATCATTAGAAGTCGAGTTTGTTAGTAACTCTAAATATCTATTCTGTTAAGTTTAGGATTGTCGGTTTAGTGTTTTCACATTCCTAATTAGTATTGGAGTCCAAGTCCTAGTTATAGTCAAAGTCAAATAAGTGTGGCTATATATAAAGCCCTGGTCATTATTTAGTCGAGAAGTCAGTCTCCATATTATTTGTTTTTAGTTGAAGTTATTAATAATAATAGTTTTAGTTGTGTCACCGTTTTTGTGTTTCTATCGGAAGTCGAGCGAATTATTTACCATTAGTGAAGCTTTGTTTATTCTGGTTTCTATCAGAATTAAAACAGAGTTTTAATATCCTACTTCTATAATTAACATAAACGTTACCGGTACTTGTTTTCATGTGTCAAATATGAGTAATGATATATCAACCTAAAAATCAACCTAATAATCAACCTAAATCTTTATCACATGACAAGTGTAATCCATTCATTTTCTCTCAATCTCTTCCTTTGATTATGTCAAATGTCATCATCATATTGTTAGATTGATTAATCGTTTTCGGTCAAATATTATTCATCGGCAGTTATTGTGCCTTTTTCGTGGATTAATTTTCATTAATTTCCTTTGATATAAAACTCCTTTTATAACTCATCGACATAAAAATAACAGGTGAAGACATAGAAATGGGTGAAGATAGCCAAATTAGTGAAACCACCAATTTCGAATTAATTTCCTTTGATATAAAACTCCTTTTATAACTCATCGACATAAAAATAACAGGTGAAGACATAGAAATGGGTGAAGATAGCCAAATTAGTGAAACCCAAGATAAAAACAAGGCCGAAAAAAAAAAGAAATTACACAAAGCTATTGTGAACGGAGATTGGCGAGAAGCAGAATCCATACTAAAAGAAGACAAGGATTTACTTACAGATGCAATCGACAGTGATGGTAACACGATGCTTCATATCGTGGTTGGAATAGGCGGTAATGACTTCCTTGCAAACTTAAATATACATATAAAAGAAGAACAAGCCATCATAAAGAGATCTTCAGATGGAAGCACAGCACTTCACATTGCTGCACTTGTGGGGAACACAAATGCAGCAAAGCTCTTGGTAGAAAAGAACAAACAATTGTTGGAAACTACAGACAATAATGGGAAAAAACCATTGCACAAAGCTTATGAAAATATGCATCTTGATACCATTGAATATTTGTTTGAACATCGCAACTCTGTTTCCCTTGATGTCAAAATAGGGGTTGACGTCCTAGTTAATGCGATTTCTGCTAAACAGTATAGTGAGTACAGTAATTGATATATATATATATAATAAAGTTATTGCAGAACTAAAAAATTGTCAAGAACTACGAGAACTAATCATAGCCATTAGATTAGAAAGATCAAGGGTTAATAAACATCAATGGCATTTATTTAAAATAATTCAACCATTTAAAAAATAGGGAAAATTTCATATATATCCTATTTTAAAGACATAATTACATATATGTCTTAGGTGCAAGTTTTTAATACATAAATACAATGCTTTTAAAGCATGCTTTGGACATATATGTAATTATGTCTTTAAAATGGGACATATATGAAAATCTCCCCAAGGAATAATAATGTACAATAAATAAAATGGAGTAATAAAATTAGATAAACCGAAATACACATTAATGAATCATTATTTAATGTTTGAAAGTTGTGTTCTTTTAACGCACGGCCGATGACATTTTCTTATAACTTTATTAAGACATTAATATATTACTATATTTTAACAATATAAAGTCATGTATT
>CM067175.1:102334481-102356165 GCA_034093135.1 Erigeron breviscapus
GAAGGACAAATTTATTTTCATAAGTGTCGATCTTTTGCCCCAAAATTGTGATGTGTTGTTAAATAAGGAGAATTTGAAAGTGTTGAAGAAGAGTGTAGACCCAGTTCCTGATAGTGGGTATCCTGGGGTGTTGTTTGAGGAAATTGTTAAACACCCTGTTTTAGTTGTGTCGTACCCTGATAGTGTCTTGTTCAAAGCCAAAGTGATCAGTGCATTGCCTGCTGGGGAAGATGAGTTGAATGGTGAGTTGTATGGATTTTCTTTTCCTTTGATTATTGTATCCGTAACTGATCTTTCTTTTCACATATTCTTCAGATATGTCTTTTCAAAACTTTGTTAGAAAGGGTGGCCACACCGGCGAAGAGCCATCTGGTTCTTCCTCTCATGCTCCTTCTATTATTGATCGTACTCCAAAGGTTGGGGAGAGTGTTCCTTTTAATCTTGGATCTGCATCGGATACCCCCATTCTTCCCAAGGGAGATACTGTTGCCCCTCCTGATCAAAATGTGGACGAAGAGGTTGTGGTGACTGGTGGCCGGAAGGGGAAGGCTGGTGTGTTTGCTGGAGGTGTGGCCTCTCGTCTTCGTAAGAGGGGTAAGGAGGCACCTTCGAATGTCAGTACTTCTAGAAAGAAGAAAAAGGTTGTTGGAGAGGAGTCTGGTGCCACGAGTAATGCTCTGTCCACTCTTCTTTTTTTTTTCTCATTATTTGTATGCTCCCTTCCTTCTTCTTATAATCTTCTTTGATTCTATATCTTTCCCTTTTTAGTTGATATTTGTCGTATGGAGACTAGAGATTTCGCCAATTTTATAAGGAACGTTTGAATGAGAGAAGCATGATGGATGCTGAGATGCTTGTCCGTTTGAATCATCTTCTGGGTGTGCAAGCTGTGACTGAGAAGTTACTGGAGGGAAAAAAGACAGAATGCCTTTCACTTCGAGAATCCATGAATGACACTATGAAGGACCTGGGGGATATAAAGCTATTGAAGGAGAAGCTTATGGAGGCGGAGGCCAGGGTGAGGATCCAGGAGGACGAACTTGCCGATTTGAGATTGAAATTGTCAAAGAGCATGGCTGGGCTGAGCTTGGAAAAGGAGGTTTCTCAGAATCTTTCATCCCCTGTTGGAAAACATGTGGCGCAGCGATCTAGTTTGGTGACTGAAGTGATTCCGTTTGCATGTCGTAGCTTGATTGATAGTGAGGAATTTGGGAAGCTGCTAGCAGAGGTGATTTCTGCAAATAGGGATGATGAAAGGGCTTCGGTGCTTCGTGGCTTGAGCGAAGAAGGTTTGATTGACTTGTCCACACGCTCAGAGTATAAAGAGAATACTGCTGATGCTATTAATGTGGCAATAGAGAGTTATCGAAGCGCCAGTTTCCCTTTCATTGAGTAACTTACTGCAGATCCCATGGCATCATTTGAATCACTTCTTAATATTCAACCAGATAAGATTGCTGCTGCTCCTGATGCTGTCCTTCGTTCTGCGCCAGATGCTTCTGCTGTTGATATATCCCAGTCTCATCTCGAAGGTACTTCTGCTTCTTAAATGCTCCGTTTGATAATTTGTGGAACATGTCTTTAAACAATTCCTTGGTTGGCCTGCCTTTAAACAATACTTTGGTAGGCCTGCGTTCCTTTGAACAATGTTTGAACAATCTTTCTGTTGATTGGTGGTTTATGTTGGCCACTGGTACTTTTCTTGATTCAGAATGTGAAACAATAGTTGCTTTTTTAATTTTTTTGTTGTTGATTCGCCAAGGATTCCTTTGGGCACCATTATATATGTGTTTGCATGGTTTCAAGGGCTCCACCACTTGATTGTTCCATGTCTTTGGTAGTTGCAAATAGTTTGCATGGTGACGAAGGTAGTTTCCTTCGTTCATTCCATGTCTTTTTTCTTTTGGTGCATGTTTTTTGTGATAGATAATAATCTTTTCACAATTTTAGCTTCATGTTGTGTAGGCGTCCCCATCACACATTTTAGCTTTGAATAACATGTCTTAATATGGATATGCATGCGGTAAATAAATATAGTACGATAGGGAGCGACCCTTCGTAATTGTAAGTAATGACAATTTCTGTAATGTCCTAATAAAAATCAAATTAATCACAATGTGATTACATAGGTTCCTAAAAGGAAAGCTTGTTTATTCATCTAAGGGGGTAACCTGTTACATTCATTGCTATGCGAGTAGTTTCTAAGTTACCCCGAAGCGATCCTTGTGGCGCCGGAAAGCGCCTTTCAGCTTGCTCCTTGGGATTTCGATGATCTCTTTTTACCATTTTCGGATTCCTTTCTGTCTCTGATAACGATTCCTTTAGATGGAGGCACATCTGCTGCTTCGTTTACTAAGTCCAGGATCTTTCTTGGTTCTTCATCTATCATAATTCCCTTTCCCTTGTTGTTTGGCCGAGGCCTAGTTGCTTTCTCTTCCGCATTACCCTTGGGGTTAGATTTACTAGCATCTTCTCTTAATAACCCTTCGGTAGATGTCCTAGTTGCCTTTATCTGGTCATGGTTGGAGGGAAGCTTAGGAAGATTTATCTGGACCTTGTGTTTGCTTTTTCCTTCGTGAAACCAGTATTCATTCGGACTTTCTTCTGGAGAAAAGATGCCTTGTTTCCTGCTCCTCGGGGTGCCTTCGTATGAGTATGACCTAGCTTCGGCACTTCCTTTTATCATATCTTGGGCGTCCAACCATGTGTATGCTTTGACTCTTGTCTCTTCATATGTTTTGGGAAGTCCACTGACCAAGTACTTAATTATCGAGGGGCTTCGGAGTCCATGAACAATACCTGAAATTCTATGTGTTTCTGGTAACATAGGTATTTTCTGCGTTTCCTTGGTATATCTTGTTATGTAATCCCTGACATCCTCGCCCTCTCTTTGCTTTATATTGTGAACGGTGATGCAAGACCTTACTAGGGCCTCTTTTTGGCCGAAGTACAGTTTGAACTTCTCTTTTAAATCCGAAAAATTGGAGATTGATCCCTTCGGAAGGCTGCGGAACCACTCCCTTGCGTCTCCTTTAAGTACCCATTCAAAAGCTTTGCAAGCTACAGGGTCATTCCATTGGTACATAGCAGCAGCTCCTATGAATGATTGTAGAAAGTCATCTGGATCGTCTTTCCCATCGTAGGGTTCCATGTTAGTTGGGTACTTCATATTGCTAGGCATGGGATATTTTTGTATCCACTCCGCTAGTGGAGAACCTCCTGACTTGTTCTCTAGGGGAAAGAGTTGTTCCTTTACTGGTGGGCTGGCTTTAGAGGTTACACTTGTATTCCATACATTATTTTCATGGTGATAATACCATGGTGACTGCAGTGAGTATGGTATAGTGTTGCCTATCGTACGCATAGGGTATCCTTCAGGAGCACC
This sequence comes from Erigeron breviscapus, assembly GCA_034093135.1. Classification (NCBI taxonomy): domain Eukaryota; kingdom Viridiplantae; phylum Streptophyta; class Magnoliopsida; order Asterales; family Asteraceae; genus Erigeron; species Erigeron breviscapus. Next base: position 102,337,867 of record CM067175.1, read on the forward strand.
ATACGTAGGTCCTGGGTACCACATAGAGGGTACGGGACTATATCTGAAGGGCGACGGGGGTCCCCAGTGCGGGTAATAGTTATTGAGGCGTTGTAAACCATCCGCAGCTCCTTCGTGTACATCGGTTGAAGCTCTGCCCTGTATCTTCGAAAGATAGTCTGGAGTTTGAGGAACATACCATGTATCTTCTGAAGCGGGCTTCTTTGAAGAAGCGAATGAGATCTTCGGGGTTCTGTAAGCTTCGTCTTCAACCCCTTCATCGAAATTCAGAGCCTTGGCGGACCTTTGGATTGCTTTTCGTTTGTTGAGATATTTGAGAGCTTCCTTCAATAGCTCCGGGTCTTCTAAAAGCTGTTCTTCATCTATTGCCCTTGATTGCTTGGATGAGGTCTTCTGTTTTTTACTTCTTTCCAGGAGGGAGGTTTTACCTTTGTCGACTGGTTTTGGATCATGGCTTGATTTGTAGTCTGCCTCGGGCCTTCGCAGCGTTCTGTCGATAGGGGTAGTGAACATAGGGGATGATAGCTCTTGTATAGAGACAGGTGGGTTTGTTCCGAAAGTGATTTCCTGATGAATCATGGGTTCAGAGTTTTCTGTATTTTTGCGGGAAATTTCTACGCTACTTTGGATGGGATTCGACATGGTTTTGGTAAATCAATGTCGTGGTATGATGGTGGGTTTTTTTCTTATTGATCGGTCCCACGGATGGCGCCAAATGATTGTGCACCAAACCGCGTCGAGAGGCTTTTTAGTTTGAAGGTAAACCCTAAAGGGTTTTTAGGTTTTATCGGCGATTCCCCGAAGGTAGGAACGATGTTCCTTTACGCCAACTAAAGGTTGATGATGATGACAGTCGAATTATATTCGACTTTAGGGTTTATTGGGTTTTTCGATCGATGATCGTATGGATGTGTGTGTCGATATTGTATATCGATGTATGATGATCTAATGTGAAGGAGTCCTCCTCCTTTTATAGGAGGAGGTTCCTTGGAGGAGAAGGTTAGGGTTTTCCCTATTCCTTCTTTGAATCAAACTCTACTTACCATGTTTATCCGATCTAGTTTCCTTAGGAGGATATCCTAGAATATTCCGGACTAGGTAAGTATTGTGTTTTATTTGGAAAGGATTTGTATTAATCCTTTAGTTGTTCGCCCAATGTTTAGCACCTTCGTGCTTGTGCCCTTCGTGAGGGTGCTTCGTATATGTCCTTCGTATAGCATTCGAAGGGGTACATCGTCAGTGGATTTAAAGAATAATTATAGAACAAAGATATAAAATATACTATTTTGGTAAATAATTTTGAAAGTATATTAATTTGGTAAATAATTTTATCCACTACACTAGTTTGGAAAAAAACTCCTCAATAATTTTTTTCAAGATAAACGAACGAGTATAATTTAAGAGGTTCACTACTGTTGACTTAATATCAAGAGGGATAGTTTTGAATTTCTTGTTAAAAATGATGCCCATATATCATTGATTTTCCCTTATTTTATTCAAAACTTTCAATCCACTAAATTCTCCTTGTATACATAATTCTTCTTAATTATGCATCTCCCATATTTAACATAACTAAAAATTTTAAAAACACTAATGTAACTATATTAACAACGAGAATCATCATCATCGAGCCACAATAGCCAAATTCAAAGTTCTTTTCACGACATATTCAAGTCTATCGCATTACACCAATACCCTTCTAATTTTCTATATATAAAAGTTACCCCTACAAACTTACTATGCAAATCAAATTGAATAAGAATTAAATGAAACTAGGATGGTACTCGCTCAATGCAGTGACGACCATGTGGTGGCAGAAACTTTGACGGTGGCAGCGGTGTAAAACGATGTAGGTAATTTATTATTTTTTTATAGGTAAATATTCAAGTCTATCGCATTACACCAATACCCTTCTAATTTTCTATATATAAAAGTTACCCCTACAAACTTACTATGCAAATCAAATTGAATAAGAATTAAATGAAACTAGGATGGTACTCGCTCAATGCAGTGACGACCATGTGGTGGCAGAAACTTTTACGGTGGCAGCGGTGTAAAACGATGTAGGTAATTTATTATTTTTTTATGTAAACGGTCAATGATAATATTTTAAAAGATAAAGAACTAATAATGTAATTTAATTATTAAGAATACTTTAAATGATTTCTTCATTCCTCATTTTTTATATACATTTAATAAAAAATATGGATAATCTTTATAAAAACTTTATGTAATATGTATGACATTTCGATTTTTTCCTTTTCCTTTTTCCTATTTTTTTATATTAAAATTAGAAAAAACTAGATTGGTGCCCGCGCAATGCAGCGGAGGTGGCGGTGTGGTTATTAACGTAAAAGTAATTTCATTGCGGTCGAAGATGTGATGAATTTTTGCGGTGGGATGTGAAAGGGGGGAGGAGGGGACGAATTGTGAATTAGGGTTTTTGCTATGTGTTTGGGAGAGATAAGAGGCTGAATTTTTTTTTTTTAGTTTTTTTTTTTTTTTTTTTTTTTTTTTTTTTTTTTTTTTTTTTTTTTTTTTTTTTTTTTTTTTTTTTTTTTTTTTTTTTTTTTTTTTTTTTTTTTTTTTTTTTTTTTTTTTTTTTTTTTTTTTTTTTTTTTTTTTTTTTTTTTTTTTTTTTTTTTTTTTTTTTTTTTTTTTTTTTTTTTTTTTTTTTTTTTTTTTTTTTTTTTTTTTTTTTTTTTTTTTTTTTTTTTTTTTTTTTTTTTTTTTTTTTTTTTTTTTTTTTTTTTTTTTTTTTTTTTTTTTTTTTTTTTTTTTTTTTTTTTTTTTTTTTTTTTTTTTTTTTTTTTTTTTTTTTTTTTTTTTTTTTTTTTTTTTTTTTTTTTTTTTTTTTTTTTTTTTTTTTTTTTTTTTTTTTTTTTTTTTTTTTTTTTTTTTTTTTTTTTTTTTTTTTTTTTTTTTTTTTTTTTTTTTTTTTTTTTTTTTTTTTTTTTTTTTTTTTTTTTTTTTTTTTTTTTTTTTTTTTTTTTTTTTTTTTTTTTTTTTTTTTTTTTTTTTTTTTTTTTTTTTCCCCTTTTTTAATTCAAAACTTTCAATCCACTAAATTCTCCTTGTATACATAATTCTTCTTAATTATGCATCTCCCATATTTAACATAACTAAAAATTTTAAAAACACTAATGTAACTATATTAACAACGAGAATCATCATCATCGAGCCACAATAGCCAAATTCAAAGTTCTTTTCACGACATATTCAAGTCTATCGCATTACACCAATACCCTTCTAATTTTCTATATATAAAAGTTACCCCTACAAACTTACTATGCAAATCAAATTGAATAAGAATTAAATGAAACTAGGATGGTACTCGCTCAATGCAGTGACGACCATGTGGTGGCAGAAACTTTGACGGTGGCAGCGGTGTAAAACGATGTAGGTAATTTATTATTTTTTTATGTAAACGGTCAATGATAAAGATATTTTAAAAGATAAAGAACTAATAATGTAATTTAATTATTAAGAATACTTTAAATGATTTCTTCATTCCTCATTTTTTATATACATTTAATAAAAAATATGGATAATCTTTATAAAAACTTTATGTAATATGTATGACATTTCGATTTTTTCCTTCCTTATGGTATTTTTTTATATAATATTGAACTAGATTGGTGCCCGCGCAATGTAGCGGCGGTGAAGCGGTGGCGGTGTGGTTATTAACGTAAAAGTAATTTCATTGCGGTCGACGATGTGATGAATTTTTGCGGTGGGATGTGAAAGGGGGGAGGAGGGGGACGAATTGTGAGTTAGGGTTTTTGCTATGTGTTTCTGCGGAGATATAAAGACTGAATTTTTTTTAAGGCATTTTAGTCACAGTCTATAAAATGGAAATAAGGATGTATTAAGATATAGGGTAAATTAGACATATCAAGTTCTTAAATTTAAGGGAGGGGTTCAGTTTCTTTTATAAGGAGTATAGATAATGTTTCTCTTACATGAATCCCTTACATTAAAATGATATCACATTTAATTAAACTTTGGTTCCCAAATACGAATTTTTGTCTCTTTCTCTTTTGTTTAACATCATTTTCTCCATACATATGTCTTTATCTCCCACCCCCACACACATAGACACACAAGCATGGATGCACACGCACATATATGTAATACATGTTATAAAACGCATGGTCAAATATTTATGTTTCTGAAGAATAAAATCCATATATAGTGTTACATCTTTCATGATATGTTTTTCTCACTAAATTTATGTGTTTATTCATATAATATATAAACACAAAGAAGGGAGCTAGAGGATTTGAAAGCAAAAAATGAAGTCGAAACACAAGAAAGCGAGCATCGTCGCTCAAATGAAGTTTTTACCCAATATGACGTCACCGTCCTAAATGTCAAGACTTGTTAGTTTGAATGATTTTTAAAACTTTTAACTTTCGAATGATTTGTATGAATGATTTATTGGCATAAGTACTTTGTTTACTAAATATTTGGATTATTATGCAATTTAGTAATTTTAATATTATTTGATTACTTTTGTGGTTGTATTTTAGAATTTTAGATATACATAAATGGAATAGGAAAATAATCCATTTTTAATTATAAAATAATATTTGTGGGAAATCTATGGGAAAAAAGAAAGCACATCTGTGGGAAATTTGTGGGAGAAAATAAATCACATCCGTGGGAAAATCGTGGAAAACCAACCCGTGGAAAATCTGTGGGAAACTAATCCGGTGAAAATTTGTGAGAAAGATCCGTGGGAAATCCGTGGAACAACATCCGTGGGAAATCTATGGGAAATAAAATCTGTGGGAATTCCGTGGGAAGATAAAGTCCGTGGGAAAAATTTCCCACGACTTTTTGCTCGTGGGAAAACCGTGGAAATATTAATTGGCCGTGGGAAAATCCGTGGGAAAATGTTTCCCACGCCCCTTTTAACGTCGGCCAAAATCCGTGGGAAAGTTGTTTTCCCACGGATTTCCCACGGATTTGGCCAGTTTTGTAGTAGTGGTTCGAATAGAGTATGTTGTCTTAATCAGGTCCACGCTAGAGAGCCCCTCACCCAATACCTAGTAAGAGAAAAAAAACCCCTAATAGTCCGTCTAAAGGCACGACAACATATTACAAGAAAACTTTACCCCCTTACACTTGAACGTGGATATTCCCAAATCCAATCTCTCAAATAAGAACTTCCTTACCAATGGGTCCTAATCAATTGTATACTGATGTTAGGTTTTTTGGAAAGTCTCCAATTAATGGTTGGCTTTCTCTCATCTAAAATTGATGTTTCTCAAAACTCTAGGAAGTAGGAACATATTTAAATGGTCAGGGTATTTTGGGAAGAAAATTAGTTCACTGTTTATAGTATAATATATTAAGATTAATATAAGATTTAAATGTTTCCACTATTTGATAATAGGTACTCATATTTGTAGTTAACTTTTTTGTGTTTGCAGTGCCAGCCTTACTTCTGTCGCCTTTTGCCTTGATATGCATCCTCATATTAATAGTCTGTTTCCCATTCCTTTGCGTTTATTCTATGTTGTGGAAATACGCGGCGAAACTAGGTAACAATATAAGCTGTCGATTTGGTTCTAGGGTTCTTCTTACATATAACTGGTGAACTTTTTGACCTAACATTTCTTGAATTTCAGTTCCACCCATCAACCATATCAAGAAGAAAAAGAAAGAATGGAAAGAAGCAACAAAGGTTTTGGAATTGGTATGTGATGAAATAGACAAGTTAGGCGTCTCTGATTCTCATCATGTCCATTACAAGGAACCAATTCTTGAAGCTGCATCTCAAAATGCTCATAAAGTTGTTTATGAAATATTGTCTAGATCTCCAAAAGCAATTAGGTGTAAAGATAAAAGTGGGTATGACATTATTCAACTAGCGGTAATACACCGTTCAGACAATGTTTACAGACTTATCGATGCGATTGGGGAGGATAAGAATCGTTATAGGACATTTGAAGATTCTTCAAAGAACAATATATTGCACTTGGTTGGACGGCTTCCACCTTTACATGCGTTGAATCGGAGAACAGGTGCAGCATTCCAACTACAAGAAGAGCTCGAATGGCGCGAGGTACATAACAAATAATATTTATTCATAATAAAGGAATGTGATTCGTTTTTTTCTAGTAGCATAAAGATGTTGAACTACTTTTACAGGAAGTAAAGAAACTTGTGTTTCCAACATACCTTACCAAAGAGAACATTTTTAAGGAGACACCAGACATGGTATTCACAAGGGAACACGAAAACTTGGTGAAGGATGGAGAAAAGTGGATGAAAACCACAGCAGAGTCATGCAGTATAACTGCAGCACTAATTACCACAATTGTATTTGCAGCTGCAATTACGGTACCAGGTGGAAGCGATGAAAAAACTGGATCCCCTTTATTCAGTAGAAATCCGGCCTTCACTGTCTTCGAAATATTTGATGCTATCTCACTAGTTGCATCTAGTACCGCACTACTACTGTTCTTATCAATCTTAACTGCACGTTTTGCGGAGAAAGATTTTCTAGTTAGTTTGCCAAGACGATTACTTATGGGAATTTTCTTGTTACTGCTCTCCACAACAGCCATGATGGTAGCCTTTAGCGCAACCTTGTTCCTTGTCTTTGCTGATAAAAATCCTTGGATGCTTGCTCCAATATGTGGATTAGCTCTCATCGCCATCGCATTTTTTGCTATTCCGCAATTCCCCCTTATTGTAGATCTTTTTCGATTGACACGATTGCACATCTCTTGCAAACAAAGGAAAAGTGTTACCCGAAGATTTAACCCGGGTGATATAAAGATGTTGGGAAGTTGGGCCCGCCCGGAGAGTTTTAAAAGGGTGTCACTGAGCCAGACCCATTCTGTTCGAGGGCCCAGTACCTTCAAGTGGTGGTGATGCCGGAGACCACGGCGGTAGACGATGCTGGAGAAATAGTAATAGTAATATAATGATATGAAAACTCTAAATTTACTTATTATTGTTTAATGTAGATTAATTTGAGGCTCCAAAATTAGTTAATTGTTCATTATTGTTATTAATTGATTGTTGAATTCAAATTTACAACATATTATCAGCACAAATAGCTCTCCAACATTTTCATTATGATTCCGAGTGATTGTTCATCAAAATCCTGCCTCCTGTTTATATTTTCATGTTGTTGGTAAACAACGCCGCCATCCTCAACTGCTATTTCCGGCCGTCTTCGTTGTCTCATATAAAGACCACTGGTGGTTTGCTTCAACGATTAGTATCTGTAAGTGACTATGGATATTCTGGAAAACAACCGCTAATTTATTTGTGCCTATTGGAACTGCGGTGGGCAGATTTGGGGTAGCCAATTTTACTTATTTCTGGCGAGATAACGGAAGCCGGTAACATTTCCGACGAGATCAAAGACTGTCATAACGGCGTCAAATTGGTGATGTTCGGTAACCATAACGCCCACTCAGATATTCTATTATCACCGTTACGTACCGCACGGCCAGGGATGAGTCTTTTACATACATATAGATACAAAAATATTTACTGATTTTCAAAGAAACTTAGATTGAAAATATCGATTCACTGTTGGAAGATATATTGAAAAATTGATTATTTTCATTCTTTTCTATAAACAATCTATTTTTATTTGTTTTTTTAGTGAAACGCAGACCTCCAAAACCGACTGGTTTTTGATCCAACGGTTTACTAAGAAAACCGGGTTAATTAAACAGGTCAAACGGTTAGAACCCGGTTGAACCAGTTGAAAACCAGCTTGTTCGAATCGGTTTTTCAAACATTGAGTTTACTATACAACAAAAATGTGAGTTTGCCACAAGTGTCACGTGCTAGTTGTACTATCCTTTAATTTTAATTCAATTTGATGCTGTTTTTTGCGGTTCATAATTTATGAGTTGATCCTTCATCAAAGGATGAGAATCTTGAGAAACAAAATTTATGTAAGTCTTCAACAACCCTGGAGTGTTATTTGTTAAACCATCATTCCATCAACAAGTAAATTATTGATGGAAAACTTGTATCTTTCTTAAAGTAATTGTTGATCACATTTTTTCTTCAATTTTAGGTGATGTATCATTGGCATTGTAATTTGTAGATCAAGCTGCTATAATCTTAGTAAATAGCATATATTAACAGCCTCAAAGTTATAATCTGCCATCAATCAGAATGATTTTTTTTTTTTTTGAAACAATGTTTTACTAAGGCATCAGCTCCTTATAACCAATTTTCAAGTTACTGATATTCGTGACCTTCACATTACATAATGTGGATCACATTGTGTAAATGTGGATCTTTCAGTTATCTCATCTCCTACTACAAGAAAGATACAAAAATGAGTGGGTCATTAAAAAAGAAGCTTGGCATATTTCACTAATCTCTTAGGCCTCTCCCTAAGCTAGAACACCCCACCCCTCTTCCACACCTCTTCCACACTGCCACATCAGCTTTTCTCTCTCTTCATCCACCTCTTCCACACTTACTCCCAATAACCCCTCTTCCACACCTCTTCCACACCTCTTTCACAACTCACAAAAACCCACATCTGACCCCACCTCCTCTCTCTCTTTCTCGTCATTCTTCTTCGATGGAACGACATCAGCGGACGAAGACCCCCATCGACGAATTGCTACCAGTGGTGTCTTGGTCGAAGAGGGGTCGAAGAGGGGTCGACGACCCCCTTAGTGACCGGCCTTACTACAAGAAAGATACAAAAATCTTTAAGTGCTTTAGTGCTTATATATTTATACATTATGTATATACATATATACAAACCACATTCATCTTATTATCATCTTCTCCATATTCATCTGTCTATACTGCATTCTAATGGCTGAGTCGTTAGACGCTTCTCCAAGTGCTTACAGCGTCAATTACTAATGTATCCAACTTTGTCTCTGAAAAACTTTCTGGTGACCGTAACTACCTTCTTTGGAAGGCGCAGATGATTTGTCTCATGGACACTCATAATATGTGCGGCATTGTGGATTCCTCGTTTGTTGGTCCACGAGCTTCCGGCATAGAGATCATGAGACAATACGACAGTCTGCTCAAAGGTTGGATTTTCAGCTCAGTTAATAAAGATGTACTTCTTCAAATCTTCCATCTCGGTTCAGCCAAAGATGTGTGGGAGAAACTGAAATCCAACTACGATCCTACTACGAGTTTGCAACAAGGTAAGTTCTTTTTGTAAAACATAATTGGAGCAACAAGAAATGGTTTTCAGATTAATTAGACTATCTTCAGTGGGAATGGAATCCTTAGAGATCCTTGGTTGCCCAGTTGCCACATCATATGCTTATAAATTTTTAAAATCCTTAACTTTATATTTTTACCTCCAAACATACAAATATTCTTAAATATCCTTACATATTTCAAATAATCACTACACATTCTTACATATTCTATATACAAACAAACAACAAAAAGTACTATAGATATTTTAAAAACATATCCTTGCCTAAGGATATTTACCCACAAATCCTTGGTTACTGATATACTATAATAGTATGGATATCTAAGGATTTCTAAGGATATCCTTATTATCTTCCATTGGAAATAACCTTAGACTGAGTGAGTTGGACAAACTTTTTTACCTACCACTATTCAAAATAGTTAAAATAAAGATGTATAACCAGGCCAACTCAAGTTGAGACACCACAAAATATTCGGGAGGTCGAGACGACACATGTCATCCCCATATGTCCTGTTTCTCGTCCCCATAAACTTTTAGAGACGATATTTTGCAACGACATGGGTAGTCTCTGAATCCTCGTCACCCAGTGGAGAAGCCACTATATGCTTAGAGTGGGTCAACATCCATCCCAACCTTACCAATCTCATTATTATTTATATTGATAAGTTAATAAAATTTTGATGCATAATGTATTTGACAAATATTATGTAAGTTAGAAATTTTTTTTGGCTGAGTTATTAAATAGACTTGTATAATTTAATGACGTAAATCACCATATTTTGACACTTATTGACTTTGACGAATCATATAATATTTTGGCCTACTCTGAAACAAAATCATAGTTGTCTTCACGTAATGTTTTCGAGAATTGATATTCGTACAACAAAAATTGATACATTTACCACACAATACAATTATTAAAGCATACTGTACAAGTCAATAAAGCATGTTTGTGGTAGATTAATCAAAAGTTGTGGTACGAATATCACCACCTAATGTTTTCCAGGATGATCACCTTTGCGGCGACAAAAAATGGGACCCACGAGCAAAGAAAAAAAATGAAAAAGACAATTAAAAACATTTGGTGACAACAATATATGTCATCACAAAAAGTTTTTCATTTTAACAATAAATAATAAGTTAAGTTGAATTAAGTAAATTAGAACTAAAATACTTAATTTGTGGAACAACATCTGCGACATCATGTCGTCGCAAAAAGATAATTTTCTTGAAAAAATACATTATAAAGTACTTTATGAGACATTTTCAAGATAGAGTTCGGTCCATCTAGAGCTTGAAACTTAGACTTGAGCTAGACCGAGCTTTTAATTTCAAACGCAAGTTAGAGCTTGACTCGTATAAGACTATGAGGAGCAAGGCTTCCCTTTAGGGCTTCTCATAGGGGCATCTCGCGACACGTGGCAGTACAATCAGCAAAGGGCTTTCCTTACTTTTTGTGGGAGCAAGACTTTATATTCATGTCTCTTCAATGGACCCACAATTTAATTATTTATATACTATTAATTAAATAAATTAATTAAAAAAGTGGGAAAAAGGTAAAGAAAGTGGAAAAGTGGCAGGTGGGGACAAGAAAAGTAAGGTAGAAAGAGGCTTCCAAAAATTCACGCCCTCCCTCCTCTCTCTCTCTCCAGAACGCCCGGGGCAATGTTCCGGGCGTTCCGGGGCGAAAAAAGTGAGATATCACGCCTTGCTCCGGATAGTTTAAAGTGCAAATTAAATATATATACTCAACAATTTCATGTTTGGCTTGACAGATTTGAGCTCAATGACTCGATTAGGTAATACAATAATCACATAAGATCATGCTGTCAATCTCAGGTAACTCGTAGGGCTAAACTCGATTACGTACATTCACTACTCCACAGTAAGATGAATTTGACGATTCAACATAAAAGTGTATAGCAGTGACCTGGTGTGACCTTTGTTAGTTTTAGTTAACTTTTATAGGGGCGGAACAGAAAAAAATTTAAGGGGGCAAAAGAGGCCAAAATTTATGGCAAAATGTAAACTCTGAGCAGGGCATTGGCCCCTCCCCCCTCCCCACCCCCTCTCCTTTACATCTTTAAAATGTTTAACTTCTTGCATCACAATTAAATGACATTTCCAAATGGTATACACGATACTGATTTAGCTCCAACGAAATTGAAAACAGATCATGCACAAGTCGACGTCAATGAAATTTCAGCTAAATCAAACAAAAATGAAAAAGATAGGATTTCAATAACTATAGGTGAAGTCATGGTCATACCAAAAGGTACAAACAAAAAGGAGTTGCGTGATGCTACTATCAAGGGAAATTGGTCAAAAGCTGAATCCATACTTCAAAAAGAAAAAGATCTAGCGAAACTGGCCATCAACGGTGATGGTAGCACGGTACTTCATATGGCCGTTGGAATGGGTCATAATGATTTTGTGAAAAATTTATTGTCTTGTATAAATGATGATCAAGAAATCCTTAGAAATTAAGAGACATTCTGATGGAAGCACTGTTGGGGAATCTTGATCTATTCTTCCTTCTTGTGTCCGTGATCCTTTAAAGGAAACCTGTAACAAGGGTTAGAAATAAATCGCCGTGTAACACAGGTAAGAAACCAATGACCGGATATCTCTTTGTATCGTGATATCACTTTCCGAAAACAACAATTCGACCCTATCTGCCTGGGTTACACGAATTTTGTTTTGGGATAATACAAAGAGTAATGTTCTAGATTTTAGCAGAAATCTAGAACCCGTTCGCTAGAGAGTATTTCGTGTTTTGTATATATTTTCTCACGTATCTTTCTCTTTCTGAGACACCCAAAAGATTCAAGCAATAAGCTTTAAGTTCTCGTATATCTATTTCATGCGTCTCTTGCATGTGTGCATGGAGATATATATAGAGGTGGCTATGATGGCATAAAAATATATTAAAATCATGATGATTTTTCCATGAGAATTGGCAGCATGAAAATGACTCTGGCTATTTTACTATGCGTGTGAATTAAACATGTGCAGACATATTTTGTCAAAACAAGACACAGTTGTTTTTCTATATAGTCAAAGACACTTTCCATGTTTTATGCAAATATTACTTCTTCATTTTCAAAGTAACTGTATGTAGCCGCATATCAAGTTTCCTTTTCAAACTTGTCTATATGTAAATATCATGCATCTCAATAACTCATGCCATCAAAAGTAAATTACTTAAACGTGATCAATTATTATGAATCTTTTGGGTTCGGGATGTCATTCACTTAATGGGTGTACACTCCGTACCTCCAAACCCATATCCAAGTGACATAACCATATCCCTCAATTACACTAAATTAATAACAATCCTCCCCAATTTAGTGCAATTCCGTTACATGAGAAAATAGTCAAAACAAAACTTATCCGTAAATGAAAATGTCTTGAAGATTGAATTTTCATCTTAGTATATTACACATTCCAAATATTCGAGAATCAGGGTGTTCTAAGAATTGAACCCTTCAACCCATTTGAATACCTGAAAATAATATACACATAAGCTTTCAAATACTCTAAAGCTATCCTGACGCTATACAAGCCATGCGTCCATATCCATTCATGAATGTATCCAAAGCTAAAAGTCCAAAGCTTACTTGAAGCGGCAAAACTTCACATTCATATAGGTAGTTCTACTTTATTCATGCACCTGCTATTGCACTTTTTCAAAGGAACTATTAAGAAGTTATACTTCAACCTAACCATCAGCAGGTCCGAGCACATACCTTGGGATGATATGTAAAAACATGTGCTCCAATTTCTAAGTGTAAGCTTTCCACATTGAATTCAGCTTCTGATTAATATCAAAAGGGAATTGGGTATCTCACAATTAGAAATTTAGGTGGACTTTAAACCCATCCCTTCAGCAGACTTATTAACCAAGTCTCTAGCCAATCCCTTCGTCAAGTGATCAGCTAAATTTTGTTGTGATCTTACAAACTCTATAGAAATCACCCCATTCTTGATAAGTTCACGAATCATGCTATGTCTAACACCTAAGTGTCTAGACTTTCCATTGTAAATCTGGCTATAAGCCTTTGCCAATGTAGCAGCACAATCACAATGGATAGAAATGGGTGCTATAGGTTCAGACCACAATGGAATCTCATAAATCAAGTTTCTTAGCCATTCTACTTTTTTTACCAGCAACAGCTAATGCAACAAACTCAGATTCCATTGTTGAGTTGGTAATACAAGTTTGCTTTTTGGAAGCCCATGAGATAGCACCATCCCCAAGCAAGAATACCCAACCAGATGTTGAATAATGATCTTCAACATTGGTTATCCAACTCATATCAGTATATCCTTCTAGAACCGAAGGAAACCTAGTATAAGATAAACTATAATCCATAGTTTTCTTCAAATACATCAGTACCTGCCTAATTGCTTGCCAGTGATGAGTGCCAGGATTACTATATACCTATTCAATTTTCCCACAACAAATGCAATGTTAGGCCTTGTACAAGTTATAACATACATCAAGCAGCCAACCACCTTGGAATATTCAAGTTGTGATACAGCTTGTTCATGTTAGGCATCAGCTTCACACTTGAATCCATAGGTATACTTAATCAAAGCACATGAATTTCTTTACAACCTTCTCAATGTAATAAGAATGAGAAATATAAATTCCTTTGCTTTCACGTTTAATCCTTATACCAAGGATAACGTCAGCCTCCCCCATATCTTTCATGGAGAGCTTTGATGACAAAATTATATCAACCTGATTTTGGTCAGTTCCAAATATCAGCATGTCATCAACATATAAGCAAATGATAACGCCTTTACCAAAATCATCAGATTTGCTATATACATATTATGTCCACTTTTCTTTTGTGTATTAATAAGATGTATTATTTTATATACAAATAAATCAATACATACACAAACACAAAGTCACAGGTAAGAGCGAACAAACAAGGAATAAGGCCACCAAATCAAAATTATATATTAACCAATACAATACATATGCAGGCTCTATTCCTTCACATAACTCGCTCAACCCAACCCGTCCTAGAGCATAATTAAATCTATTATCCATACGTATAATTGAAAAACTGGTCTAAGTGACTTAGGTTTCTTTTCTCTTTTGCTTTTCCGAATCCAAAGTGACTAATCAAAGCCTTTTCAGAGAATTTATCATTACAGTCCTTATTGATTACATTGGTTTTTTTGAACCATATCCTTTGGTCTAGGTATAGATGAGAACTTATCCTCATCAAAATTGCATCCCTTTAATCAATTGTAAAATTAATTGATAAAAATTCAATAGGTTTAATAACATAAAACCTATACGTCATGGAATGTTCAACATATCCAAATACATGCAATTATACCTCTTTCACCAAAATTTATCTTCTTCGGATTAGACAGTTTACAACAGTCCTACAACCCCATAACCAAAGATAATTCAAATTTGGTTTCTTTTTATTTCAAAGTTCATAAGGTGTAATCTTGTTCCTTTTGTTAGGAACTCTATTAAGCAACTAACAAGCTGTAAGCACAGCTTCCCATCAAAATCCTTTACTTAAACCTGAACATGGTAACATGGATAATCCCAACGGATTGGAAATTGGAAATACATTTGATCAATATAATCACCTCCCCTATCCGTTACAAGTCTTTTTATCAAAGACTTTAGTTGCAATTCTACTTTAAATTTACATATTTTAAATTTACCCAATGCTTCACCATTAGTATGTAACAAATAAACATAGTAAATTTAGAGCATCATTAATAAATTTTCAAAATATTTATTATTCACTAAAGTAGAAGTTGCATGTCAATCACATAAATCACTATGTATAATTCTAAAATTTCAGAATCATGTTTCACATTTCAAAATGGTTCATTTTCTTAGTGATCTTTATTAACATACAAGCTTTACACTTTTCATAATCATGTCAAAGACCAGTATGAATTCACCTTTAGACATATCATGCAATCTTGTAAAGTGTACATGTCTACATGAGCAAGTAGAGTTACACTACTCCTACGCATCAAATGTTTCTCAAATATTTAATGATGGTGACAACTCAATATCACCACGGTGATCAGACGTCATTATATTATACCGTACATATACATCATTTTCGTCATCACCTAATATACTTGATTCCACATGTGACTTAAAAGCAAACTTGACATTCATGTGATTAATTTTAAGTCTAATCATTTTGTTAACCAAAACCAACAAGCATGCCATGTTTTGATTAAAAACAAACTTATCAAATTCAATAACTTATTTATAACCACAATTATTTAAAATACTAATTGAAATCAAGTTTTACGAATTTGTTGCGCATGCTAAACATCAAATAAATAAGCAACTTTCAAGAACTATAATTCAAATCCACACTTCCACGTCTATGAACAGGGCGGTTGACTCATTTTCCATACGAAGAACTGATCCATTAGTCATCGACCCGTAAGCCTTTAACCAACATCTATCCTTACACATGGGTATTAGCACCCGAGTCACCACATCACACAACATCATCATCTAGCACAAAATAAACCTCAAATATATATGAAACATAATAATTCTAAACCGGATCATTATATATATACATTGACTTTTCAAGTCTTGGTTATTAAAACCATTTCCTGAACCGTTTGTGCTAGATCCATTGGTATTTTTATTACCAATATTAACTCTGCATTCCCGTTTCAAGTGTCCAGTTTTACCACACTTCTAACAAGTCAATTTAGACTTATTAAAGGGACCAGCTTTGTTAATTCTTTGATGTTTACTTTTCTATCATTATATCCAATGGACTTTCATGTTCCACCTTATTGATAGAAGACGTACCAGCAACAGTGTTGCTATTTGGCTTGTCAATATCTTGCGCCCTGAGGGATTCCTCACTACGCAAATGACTGTCCAACTCAACAAGAGTTAAGTCCTCATTATTGTTTTTCAAAGAATACTTAAATTCTTTCCAATAAGGAGGGAGTTTATCAATGACAATAGAGACTTGAATAGTCTCGTCCATGTTCATTTTATACTGTGTGAATTTACCAAGTATCCGAAAGAACTCATTGTATTGTTCCATGACAGGTCTATAATAGACCATCTTGTAATTATTAAAATTACCCACAAGGAACCTTTTACTAGAGGCATACTCAGTCATATAATTGGTCTTCAAAGAGTCCCTAGTTTTTTTAGCATATTCATGGTATTGATAAATATCAAAAGAGAATCAGTCATACCATTGATGATTAAACCTCAAGCAATATAGTCGTCGTGCACCATTAGCTTCGGCACAAGGAGTACTGAACACATAAACCACATTCATGCTGGTGAGGAAGAAATTCATCTTCTTCTGCCATCTACGAAAATCCATTCCTTCAAACTTATCCAGTTTGAAGAAATTAGTCGTCATGTGTTTCATCGTAGCCGCCATTGATTTCACAAAATTGTTGTTTTCGATTGTTGGGGAATCTTGATCTATTCCTCCTTCTTGTGTCCGTGATCCTTTAGAGGAAACCTGTAACAAGGGTTAGAAATAAATCACCGTGTAACACGGGTAAGAAACCAATGACCGGATATCTCTTTGTATCGTGATATCACTTTCCGAAAACAACAATTCGACCCTATCTGCCTGGGTTACACGAATTTTGTTTTGGGATAATACAAAGAGTAATGTTCTAGATTTTGGCAGAAATCTAGAACCCGTTCGCTAGAGAGTATTTCGTGTTTTGTATATATTTTCTCACGTATCTTTCTCTTTCTGAGACACCCAAAAGATTCAAGCAATAAGCTTTAAGTTCTCGTATATCTATTTCATGCGTCTCTTGCATGTGTGCATGGAGATATATATAGAGGTGGCTATGATGGCATAAAAATATATTAAAATCATGATGATTTTTCCATGAGAATTGGCAGCATGAAAATGACTCTGGCTATTTTACTATGCGTGTGAATTAAACATGTGCAGACATATTTTGTCAAAACAAGACACAGTTGTTTTTCTATATAGTCAAAGACACTTTCCATGTTTTATGCAAATATTACTTCTTCATTTTCAAAGTAACTGTATGTAGCCGCATATCAAGTTTCCTTTTCAAACTTGTCTATATGTAAATATCATGCATCTCAATAACTCATGCCATCAAAAGTAAATTACTTAAACGTGATCAATTATTATGAATCTTTTGGGTTCGGGATGTCATTCACTTAATGGGTGTACACTCCGTACCTCCAAACCCATATCCAAGTGACATAACCATATCCCTCAATTACACTAAATTAATAACAAGCACCGCCCTTCACATCGCGGCTATTGTGGGGAACAAATATGCAGCAGAACTCTTGGTTAAAAAGGATAACAAGTTGTTGAGAATTGAAGACCACAAAGGTGAAGAACCACTCCATAAAGCTTATGAAAATATGCATCTAGATATCATTGGATATTTGCTGAAAGCTAGTGATGATGACGGCGAAAGCAAGTTACGCACTTTTACTATAGGGGGATCTATTCATCATCGCACTCATCTAGGTGTTGAAATAGGTGTCAACCTTCTTGTTAACACCATTTCTGCAAAACGATACAGTAAGTAGCCTAGCGAATCTCTTTATCTTTTATTTGAATATATATATATGTTGTTGATGATAGGGGGTGAAGTGAATTGAATATGAGGCAAAGGCGTTGGTTAGAACTTTTTAGTGATTATGATTGTGACATCCGTTATCACCCGGGCAAGGCAAATGTAGTAGCCGATGCCTTGAGCCGAAAGGAGAGAGTGAAACCAAAGACGGGCTAGAGCTATGAGCCTCACGGTAGGGCCAAATATCCGTGATCGGATCATTGAAGCCCAAATTCAAGCCACCCTACCGGAAAACTTTGGAAACGAAAACCTAGACGGTATGGAACAACTTTTCGACCGAAAGAATGATAATGGGCTATACATGGTTGAAAGACTTTGGATTCCTATCTTCGGTAACTTAAGAACGCTTATTATGAATGAAGCTCACCTATCGCCTTATTCGGTCCATCCCGGGTCGGATAAGATGTACTTTGACTTGAAGGAATTGTATTGGTGGCCGGGCATGAAGCGTGATGTGGCTAAGTATGTGAGTGAGTGCCTT
>CM067175.1:102357165-102397459 GCA_034093135.1 Erigeron breviscapus
AAAAAAAACGACTTTAGCGACGCCGTTAGCGACGCTTTTATTTTTTCTTTGACCAGTCCAGAATTTAATTTGAAATTAAATTAAAAAACGGTTAGCGACGCTGTTAGCGACGACATTAGCGACGACAGTGTGAAGTTTGACTTTCAAAGTCTTCCGGCTGATTATTTTGTCGTTTTGTGGCCTTTGGCGACGAAAATTTGGGCGTCGCTAATTCGTTTGGTCGCCAAAAGTGTAATTTCTTGTAGTGATTCTAGTCTATCTAACACAATCTAAATTTTCCTAATTTAAATCTACTTAAAATATAACTAAGGCTAAACCGGTTTTGAGTTACCTTGATCGAACTTGGACTCCAAGTAATCGACCGTACACAACAATCCAACATGGTTGTTAATATAATTTACAATGTTTGAATGATAATTAAAACACCCGCTTTAAAAAGGACGTGAGGACAATTTTGTATCACATATATTTACACCCCTTATTAAAATAATAAAATTCCATCTAATTTTCAAAAAACTTTATCTCAAGTGCTGTACATCGTTAAACGAAAAAAAAAGGTGTGATTCGCCATAAAATTTCGTCCCCTTTCAACAAGATATGCAACTGATATAATTTTGACGATTTTTTATTTTCATTTTTTTTATGTGTACTTGTATACTTACACATGTGTAAAAAATTTTATATGCAACTGATATAATTTTTTTTATTAGCTAATATTCTTAACTTGTTTGCATTTTAAGTCAAAATTGATTATAAAGCGTCACTTAGTACTTGCATAAACTTTTGTGTAGGTATGATGTGAAGTAATGGAATTTTGGAGCCTAGAGTGAAGTTTTGAAGGTCAATATCGGACTTTTGGATGCATACGAATGAAGCGGTTTGAGTTAGCATGATATGGCTGTACCGTTAGAAAAAGGAGCAGAATTGCAATATTTATAGTAATGGTCGTCAGAATAGGAGCAGATTTGCAGCAGTTTTACTACAGAATATAACTGTCGTCAAGAGAGAATTGCAACAATCCGTTAAGACTAGTAGGAGTAG
Organism: Erigeron breviscapus; assembly: GCA_034093135.1. NCBI lineage: Eukaryota > Viridiplantae > Streptophyta > Magnoliopsida > Asterales > Asteraceae > Erigeron > Erigeron breviscapus. Next base: position 102,358,207 of record CM067175.1, read on the forward strand.
TCCATTAGGGGAATGCCCCTCTTCCAATCCAATCTTGCCACATGTCCTCCAATCATTAGGAGGGGCATTCCTCCATTCTCTTTGGGGTGGGGAATGCCCTAGGGGCATTCCTTTTTTTTTTTTTCTAAAATAAATGTTATATTATATATATTATTTATATTATAGAATAAAGTTTATACTTTTTAAATAAAAGTTAATTTCATTAAAACTAGTTAATAAAAATTAAAACTACAACTACTTAATAAAAAGTAAAAAAAAAAAACTAAAAGTAGACAATAAAAAAAACTACAACTAGACGTCATCAAATCCGTATTTGGCGCGAATGGTTAGTTTCATTTGCTCCAAAACATTTCGTTCGTTCGGTGAGAGATGAGATAAGTCCTTAGCCAAGAAATTCATATCTTTTGTTTGTTGTTTTGCTTTCTTAAGTTCAAGCTTTTGTAGTTCGATCTTTTGGCGTTGCTTGCTCACTTCTTGCAAATTCCGCATCTCCACCGCTATGTTATACGCCTCGTCATCCACCGTCTTGCCTTATGTGATGACACCGCACGTGAGGCCTTTTTAGCCGTGTCTCTCCCCACCAGACGGCTTAACCTAGACGGTTGAGGCTCCTGTTCCTCCTCCTCCGTATCATTAAGGTCGAATGTAACCCTCGCATTCGACTAGACACTTTGTTGACCCGAACTAGATGAGGTCTTTGACCTTTTTGAACTCGGCTCACCACGACTATTCATCGCTTCCCAATTATGAATTATCTCCCGCTTCGAACTTCCCGTCAAGCACTGCCATTCTTTTAAAAATCCAAAACTCGGGTTCTCAACATTATACTCGCTAATAGCATTACTAATCAAATCCCGATCGTTCGAACCACTTTGATAGTTCGAACCAGTAAGCCGGGTAATAATAGTATTGAACTTGGTCACGACAGTGCGAATTTTTCGCCACTTCCCCTGTAACGACTCGATGCCTCGGTACGTCGGCCTTTTCAAGATTTTATGATATTGTTCTTGAATCTTCAACCAAAACGTCCGAGACTTTTGATAGTTTCCTACAAAAAACAAATATATATATACGGTTTACATATAATAAAAAAAATATATATATATATATATATATATATATATATACGGATTATATATATGTAAAAGTAATGATTTTATACCGCATTTGGGGTCCTCGGATACATCAACCCAAGCTCGACATAACGCCAAGCTTTCCGCTTCCGTCCAAGTAATTTGGGAGGAGTTTTTCTTCGGCTCCTCGGTATTCTCCTCCGATGCTTTCGTTTTCCGGGTTCTTTTTGTGGTGAAGAAACACTACCTTCGGGTTGTGTTTCTTGAACCGCCTCGACATCATCGTAATAGGGTGTTGTAACCGGCGGTGTACCAACCATCCTTTGTGAATCTAAAAAAAAAACATAAAATATATATATATAATTTTATATATATTTCGGTTATAACTAAAATATATATATTTATATTTTCGATAAACAAAAAAAATATATTTTACCAAACATAGCGCCGGGTGTTTGGCCCAAACCCGACGGAGATCCAAACCCGAAAGCATCTTGTCGAATCCACGACGTCCTTTGTCCCGGCGGAGTCATGGGTGATCCGATGTTCATGCCACCAACCAATTGAATAAAATCCGGGTTATTATGAAGATTCGGATCACTTAAATCGGGTTGGATGATTGGTCTTTGATTGTTACCCGCGTTTTGGTTCGAAAACGGGTTCAAACCCCACTGGTTGGGAAACATTTTCGGAATTTTGGTGTGTGAAATATTTGAAGAAAATAAAGTATGGAGATAGATAGATGTAGAAGAGGATGTAGAAGATGATATAGATATAGATATAAAATATGAAGGTGTATATATAAAAGGTTTTTTAGGGAATAATAAAAAATTTAATTGCTTCTTTTTCTTCTTGGAAGTGCTGAACGGTCAAAGGGGCCACAAAAAGCCAAACAATCTAACGCGTTCAAAATGAAACGGAGAACTCCCCGGGGACCGAGGTAGAGCGTTCCGGACGAAAAAAACAAGTTCTACTGGCTACTCCGAATGGTCTAACTGGCTGTTTGACTTCATTTGTCCGTGGAAATTCTGATTTGTTGGTAATTGTTGAGCACGTGGTTCTGTTCAAAAAAAAATAAAAATTGTTGAGCACGTGGGACCCGTCATCACTAGAAATCCCATGGAATTAATTGCCATGCCCAATCAGGAAAGGACATGTGGCTTGTCCAAATGAGTTTGTGCTTTCCTTGTTGCCGCATATTCCTTCTTTCCATTTTATTTTGACTTTGGATCAAGTTGACCCACCAATCACAAAGCGCCACATCCCCATATCATATTACTTTTTTTTATTTGGTCGCTGGGAAATATTGGACACGTAAGCAAACACCAGATCCCATTTCACATTTTCATTTTAGTGCCCCCTAATCTTCATATTATTTTTTTTCTTAAGCCCATTTCACATTATAATTCATCTTGGGAGATATAAAAAGAGGCGCAGCAGCAGAATACACAATATCATTCACTCACTTTCAAAAACAATTTCCCTTTCAATAAAATATCATCTTCAATCATCTATCAAAACCCTTTAAATATTATATCCATCTTATAGATCCACATTTTTGGGTTGGAAATTTGGGAACTTGGAGATTTAGAGAAGATATAAGAAGATGATTCCACTACCACTTCCATTTTATTACTAAAGATTGGGTTGTATTTTCTAACTTTTTCATTATCTATTTTATTTTGTAAAACATTGAACGAATATGTGTCTATGCATGATATTTGATGTTTTATATGATGAGATGATTATGATTAGTGAGTACACTGTATTGTGTTTGTTTAGGCCTATGTTTTGTACTCTTTTGTGATAATTAATTAGTGGTTGTTGGATTGATTGAATTGATTTTTTATGAATTTTGACTTTTAGAGTCAAAGTTTTACTAGTTATATACAGAGTATTAAGAATGACATTGCGAGTGAATTCCGTTTTGAGAATGGAACCATTGATTGGGGAGTTTACTTATTGATGGTATTTTGTTATACATTTGACCATTGCGAAATTAGAGAACTTTAAATTCAATGTTAGGCTTAAAGTGATTAGTGAAACTTGTTTTTTACCACTAATAAAATATGACTCTATTAGAAATGCAACTATTATGTGTGTACATGTTTTATTGGGTTTGTTTGATTAAGAAGAACACACTCTTCTTATGATTGAATGAACGAACATGAGTCGTTTTAATGTTTAACTAATGAAGTTGGGATTTGGGAATACTAGGCAACCCTATGTTAATACAAGTGGGTTAAAATCCAAATTTTCAAAAGGCAGTAACAAAAAGTGTATAAATGTATCATAACTTCCAAAAACTAAAATAACAGCACGTGTATGTATATATCACAATCCAACAACAGCAGGTGTATATATATAGCAACACCCAAAAGACCACAGATTTAAGGTGGAACATAATCAAATCTCTATATATAGTAATCAAGAAAAGAATATAAGAAATAGAAGTTATCTCAACCGAATTGCATTCCATATATGTAATGTACAGCTTCACTTAGAAATACTGTCAAAAATTCTAATTGGTTGACCCGTAATTTATAGGTGAGACTAGGCTTTGGACACATATAGCTTTTGCAGTCAAGTCCTTCCATAACCGATAATTAGCTTTACAATATTTACCAAGACCTTTTCCTTCAAGGTTGTATGTTACAAATAATACATCCTGGCCTACAATCAGAATATTATTATTGCCTTCCTGCAGATTGTGAAATAAAGTACCCGTTGGATTCTTATGGAGTCCATGGTATAGTGAAATCCCAGTCCAAGATTCTTCTACTCCATACTCATTCATCAACCAAACATCGCCTTCTGATTTCAGGAATATATATACCAAGCTTTCCACCAACATCAACAAGTTCGCAGTCATACAGGATATAATCATCGGGTAATGGTATTTCACTAATATTCTCATCTGCTAAACTAAAAGCAACAATAATATTTGGCCCAATACCAGAACCCTTCTCAGCTGCTAACCGATGAATATTCCCATTAATAAAAGCATTTGACGAATTGATTAACGGATCAACAGTATGATAAGGAAAATCAATCACATGAGTTCTAAGACTATATTGTTCCTATATACATGCACATCAGGCACATCATAGAAACCAATTTCGTTTTTGTAAAACAATGGTAACAACCTTGTAGTCATCGGTATAAGAATCATAAATGAATCCATACAAGAAGGTTTTTTTAAAGCGATCAAGAAGACGATTGTGCGGATCAAAACATCAATAGCAAACTGGTAATTACAAAGAATCTTTAGTAGTTGGGTTTAAAACAATGAGGCGACGGTTTAAAACTTCGAGGAGGATACTTGCAATAGGATGCAGACAACAATACAAGGCCATTGCAACACCATATGACATTCAAATTACCACCATCAGAATCAAAAGGCAAAGCATATTTCTTTGGTCGTGATAGTCTTGCGTCTTCTATATTGTTTTGATGAAACGAGAGGAAATAGAAGGGACGAAATACATCCAAGGATTTGAAGATGATGATGTGGTGATTTCGGTTGAAGGTTTTTTGATGTGTTTTTATGAACGCGGGGTCTGTAAGGAGAGACGACCACTCCTTTGAAACTGTCCTGAATCGACCAATAAATTTGGCTGGAAGACGATAAAGGATCTCCATGATAATCTCTCGTGGTAGGATATTTTTAATGACGCTGCGTTTACGTGCCATATATATATATATATATATATGTTGGAATACCTTAACAAATTGAAGAAAACCAAATTTCTTTATTGAGCTTCTAAGAAAAACGACTTCACAATCGTTCAACTAAACAATTAGTATAAACCTTAGAAGATTAATATATACCATACCTAACAAAGATCCCTTAGTTAATCTTATTTTGAAGAACTCAAAAGTACGTAGTTTACTCCTTTATGGATCATCTGCTGTAACTTCGAACAAGAAAAACAAAACCAAATCACCAACCAATCAGAATATATATAAACCAAGCGAGGATCGATCGGAAAAACGAAAATAGAAGAATATCTCCAGGTACGTATTATATGTTTGTTACCTTGATGGGTATAATTTAATTAATCGGCCGAGCAGCTAGGGGGATATATATATATCCTTCCTATTCTATTCTAGTCCAACTCACACTAAAGTTTCCTAATTTAAGTTTACCTACCTAAAATATAACCAAGGCTAATATTAAACTGTTTTTCGAGCTTGATCGAACTTGGACTCCAAGTAAACTGTATACAACAATGTGATTATTATTACTCGTATTATAGATACACGTTAAACAATGAATTTATAACAAAAAAGAGTTACTCGTATACAATATTTAGATATGGTAACAAGAAATACTTATTTACTTATATTAATTCTAATTAATTGCCAATGGGATTGGTGGTCCATTGGTAAGGTCTTTGCAGTGGCGGAGCTAGTAGGGGGGCTGGGGGGTGCTCACCAACAATCCATGTTTTCTGTTGCAAGGCTAGCATATACCGGACTGCTAGAATGGTTTATTTGAGTCGAGCCACCTCCAATCTCAATATTATATTGTCATGTTAATCACAAAGATACCATGAGCTGTTGAACAACAGAACAAGAAGTCGAGAACTTACATAGTTACATATAAACTTCAGATGAATGTCACAATAATATGTCTGGCAATCCATACCCAAATCAATTAGATTGGGTATTATTGGGTAACTTATTTTGTTGATTGGGTATAATTGGGCTTTTAAAAATTTATGTGAGTGGGTCTTAGTTATAACACCTAAAATCATCATTCACTTCAAACGGGTGCAAACGGGTAAAGGAGCGGGTCGAGCGGGTCTAGAACAAATTTGAGCGACGTATTGATTACTGAAAGCTGTAACATTAATATTATTATTGATTTCTCTGACTATATGCATATATTCTTCATTCACACGATATTGCAACAAAAGGTATATTATTTTTAATTTTTTATTACTATATAGAGTGTGTTGTATGATGTGGAAACTTGGATCTTCTTAAAATCATCATCATCATCATCATCATACGTCTCCTTCTCTGAATCGAATAATTTTTCATCTAAAAGCTCCGTCCCTAAATATTATTATTATTATTTGAATTATGTTTTTTTTATTCATCTATCTATACTTATACTATATGATTTCTATGTGTTTGATTTCACTTTTAGGAAATTAAATGTTCAGTTTTGATTACTTAAATCTGATATTTTATTTTGTAATTTTTTATTATAGTTTATTATATTGATTGCTGCCATTCAATAAAAAGTGTGTTTTCAACTTATGTGTATTGACATAAGTAGGATGAGCAGAATTAAGAGAGTTAATAGCATGCCGAAGAACCTTGAGTCTACGACCAACTTTGCTGAGAACACCGGTTAATGACCAACATTTTTAGTCAACATCATAAGTTTTTGGTGTATAAATTATTAAAAAAGCGGGTAGACCCGCACCCAACCCGCTTGGACCCGCACCCGTTTGACCCGCATTCCAAAAAAACCCGTTTTGACCCGTTACCCAAACCCGCCCGACCCGCCCATTTTGCCAGGATTACTGAAAGCTGTAACATTAATATTATTATTGATTTCTCTGACTATATGCATATATTCTTCATTCACACGATATTGCAACAAAAGGTATATTATTTTTAATTTTTTATTACTTATATAGAGTGTGTTGTATGATGTGGAAACTTGGATCTTCTTAAAATCATCATCATCATCATCATCATACGTCTCCTTCTCTGAATCGAATAATTTTTCATCTAAAAGCTCCGTCCCTAAATATTATTATTATTATTTGAATTATGTTTTTTTTATTCATCTATCTATACTTATACTATATGATTTCTATGTGTTTGATTTCACTTTTAGGAAATTAAATGTTCAGTTTTGATTACTTAAATCTGATATTTTATTTTGTAATTTTTTATTATAGTTTATTATATTGATTGCTGCCATTCAAGAAAAAGTGTGTTTTCAACTTATGTGTATTCACATAAGTAGGATGAGCAGAATTAAGAGAGTTTATAGCATGCCGAAGAACCTTGAGTCTACGACCAACTTTGCTGAGAACACCGGTTAATGACCAACATTTTTAGTCAACATCATAAGTTTTTGGTGTATAAATTATTAAAAAAGCGGGTAGACCCGCACCCGTTTGACCCGCATTCCAAAAGTACCCGCTTGGACCCGCACCCGTTTTGACCCGCACCCGTTTTGACCCGTTACCCAAACCCGCCCGAGCCGCCCATTTTGCCAGGCCTACATATCTCAACACTTTGCTGGCAAAATATTCTTAGCATTTGCTTCGTTCTTCCCTTCTGATGAGTTTTTGTACATTGAATTTTGCTTCTTTTTCAGACGAGTTCTTCACTTAACATCGTTCTTCAAATCAAACACATATATGATTTATATTCTTTGTATTCCTGTAACACCCCGACTAAAGCGGAAACACGAGATGCCACAGAACGACATGGTACAAAAGATTTAAGTATAAAACATCAACATAAAGTTTCAAATGCCATTCAAATTCAAAAGATTACAAGTTCAAGTTGACGTTTAATAAACATTACATAACCAAATTCATAATCAAAAGATCAAATGTCCGCATTACTAGTCCAACATGCAACAAACAACACATCATCCAAGAGGCGGTCCAAAGTGCTAACTTACTGCGCTAGACCTGAAATGCATGAAGAAAAAGTGTCAACTACGAGAGTTGAGTGAGTTCATAGGTTTATTCTACCAAATATACGTACAACCGATTCAAATTATGAAGTAGTAAATGTAACACCCCAAGCCGAGGCTCGGAATATCACGGAAAACACATAGCACCAGGTGGAATTACAATAGAACAAACTAAATGCAAATAAAGATTCGGTGAATCCAATACATAACGAAACAGGTAACAAAATACAACAGGAGTAAATAGCCATCAAAGTTAACATAATAACATCCAAGGATGGCAAACGATCCTAAGTATAATGCAAAAGGCAGGCCAATGAATCCTTGATCCATGCAGTCCATAGTCCGGGTTTACAACAAGCAAGCAACTAAACTCCACGCCCTGGGAGAACCTGATTACCTGAAAAGTGTACTAAGCATAGTCAACCCAAGGTTGGTGAGTTCGTAGTAATGGTCCACAAGGAACCATAAACAATAATCATAATATACAAGTAGAGGCTAGACATGACTTACAGTGAGCCTCTAAGTAACACAACAATATCCAATCAACAAAATTTCATAAGTACGTAAATGCGTGTAAATGAATGCTCAATGATATGAATATCAAATGCAAGTACCAAATGCATAAATAGGTCAACATGCCTATCTTATGCGTGAACGCCAGTCACCAATGCAACGATACCCTTCTGTCATCTCAATGAACAAGGCTGTATCTCAAAATCATCGAGATATATATGTCTATATACTCGGAGTCAGGCACTACATCCAAAATGGGTGCATACAACTATGCACCAGGATGTCGGCAATCCCCTGCCGAGGGTTATCAACAATGTATGCAATGCTTACAATCAAATGTAAATGCATCAGTCATGAACCAACAATCAACACACGATGAACTTGAACCAACAATCAATAATCGTAAGTTATGAGCCACTAATCAACATTCAACGAACGTGAACCAACAATCAATAATCACCGTTCATAAATCAAACTTCACTTTAAACCACTATACGTACATACACTTAAGAGGATTCTACTTCCTTCGAGTCTCAGATGCTTATATATAGGGTCACCCGCAGCCTTCCCACCACATCTAGAACCCAATGAAGGCATAACCGGCTTCCATGTATGTACGTCTATCCTAATATAAAAGTAATACTTAACTAAAACATAACCCAAGTCAATTAAACGAAACGAACTATCCCACCAATCCAACAATCAAGTCAACCAATCAATAAATCAATAAATGCAAGTAAACACGCCAGGTTTACACTTTTCAGCCCGGATCTCAAGCGAGTAGGGAGATACGAAACTCACCTTGATCGGCAACGAAGCTAGTATAAGATTACAAACGAGTAATAGGATCCACACGTCCACAACCTATAATTATACATCATAATACCGTAAAGTCAACTCTACAATCATAAACAAGTTGGTTTAGCACAATTAAGTCAAGTCACAAACCCTAAACACCTTTACAACTTTAACGGGTAGGAACAAGACGCATTCGACTCGACCTTATTAGAAATGAGAGAAGATTCATACAAAAAGAGTGTTACTACTAGAAACTAGACTGTCTCACGATTCCAACGATAGGTCATACGACTTATTTGGACTTACGGATCAAAAGTTACGACCTTTCAAACTAAAACAGGTTTTGCTGCCCTGGAGGAAAGGTGCGGCACACCATTGAGGAGGTGCGGCACACCAAGCCTAGGTGCGGAGCACCAAATAAGAGGTGCGGAGCACAAAATGATCAGGGAACCCAGTCCAGATTTTGGTGCGGAGCACCAAGGAGGAGGTGCGGAGCACCTGTGCCCAGATCAGTTCCAAAACACCCCAAACACGAACCAAACTCAACCCAAACTCCATTTTTGATCACCAAATCGACTAGTGATGTTTCAAGACTCATTTTGAAGCTTATACAAACATATTTCAACATAAATAAACATAACCCCTATCTTAGTTTCGATTCAAAACATCATAATCACATCCAAACCCTTCAAACCCTAATTAAACCCTAGTTTGACCCAAATCAAGATTTAAGCCGATTTAGGACTTGCAAACTTTCAAGATGACTAGAAATGCATAAACAAACATAAGTAGGTACAAAAGGGATGAATTAGACTTACCAAAACTCCTCCTTGAGCTAGAACCCGAAAATTAGGTCAAAATGGGTAAAATGCAAGAACTTGGCTTTTGATTCTTCAATATGACGAAAGTGAGATGAAGATGGCTATGATTTCTATGTTATAACCGTTCCAACACTAAATTAATGCAAGAAGAGGATGAAGAATGAATTGGTTTTCTTTTGTTTGAGAGAAGTAGAGAAGATAGATAGAAAGATATGAAATGAAAGGATAAGGGGGGGGGGATGGGTAACTAGTTGGCCCATGGGTCATGGACTACCCATGGGTCGACCCGTTTCCCCAAGCCAATTTACAATTGATTATACAATAAACGTTAAACAAACATATTAACGACCCGACTAACATACCACATAGTCATATAATCACAAATGGGCTCAATTATTTCATTCAACAAGTTTGTTAGTCGAATTACATCAAAAAGTCAACGGGTCAAAATTCACGGATGTTACAGTAAATCATATAGTTTCCAAGAATTTCCTTCATAATATCCGTACCCAAACCGTATGTTCAAACATAATTTCCATCCATAATAATAATAATTTCCATTCTGCCAAAGGCATAATTTGATGAGTAAATGCTTGAGCCACTACTAAGACCATTTCCTGTCCCAACCAACATAATATTTCATTTCATAGCACAAGCTGTCAATCAAGTGCAATTTATAAAGAAGGGGATCGTGCCATGGAGACGACCGCCTAATATAAAGTAGATTAGAGTACCGCTCGGGTCGGACTGGCAATGAAAGTGGCCACAAAGGCAACCAACATTCCACCGTTACCTATTTTAGTGGGTGAGTGGACGACTCCTAGTTGCGCAACCCTCTAACTACAGGCCTCCCCTTTCGGAGTTAATAGTAGTGTGCCGAAGTGATACAGTTTGACAGAACTCAAGCTCATCATATAACTTATAACACATTGAACATACAATATATCCATTTCATAATCATTCTTTCAAGAATCATCATATATATAAAGCAATTTTATTTATCATGCTTTTCACCCCGAAAGTAAAACACATAAAAGAGTTTGAAAGGGGGCTATGACTCACTTGATTCAAGAGTGTTAGGGGCTGATCAAATGCGAGATCTTCGTCTAGTCGTGTTGCTCCCCAAGCAAGCCTAAACCATGGTATTTATATATACACAACGTAAGTGTGTGTAACATTAACTAGTAAGCTAGATCATGAGATGTAGACTAGTAGACTTGCCCATCTTTGGTTGTAAAATGATTATGGAGTTCATGTGTATTATATTGTTCACATTATTTGGTTAGAAGGCATTTGGTGGTGAAGGTCATTTCTCGTTATACATTTTGTACGTTTATTGGAATTTCGGTAGTTTGGCTTTGATTTATATGATTTCCATTGTATACTTTGTTTAATCATAATATTTGACATTAGTTACCTTATAATATTGGTGTTTATGAATATTTTCTGATTTATAAGTTTTTATTTAATTTAATATTATTTAATTAATTATTTATTCATTTTATTGATTTATTAATTAAATAATTCCTTAAAATGCTTTTAAGTTCCATATTTATCTTTATAAATTAGGAATAATTATAATTGAGTTACATACTGACTTTTATGCTTTTTGACTTAGAATTTTATGTTTTATATATTTATTTGTGTATTTTTCCATTAATTTAATAATAGTGATTAATTAGTGATTTTTACATAATTATTTACCTTTAAATCATGTAACACTTGTTTGTTAGATTTTAATTATTTTTCTCCAGTAGGTTTGAGTTATCTTTACCATTGGTTATGATGATTTAACCACATTCTTGATTTACATAATTTATTTATTGATTTCTATGTCTTTTAATTACCATTTAAATTCAATAATTCATGGAAATTCTTAGAAATCACCACTAAACATTTTAGCCAAAAATCCCAGGCCTTTTAGGCAACTTTTATCAATAAAAATTCATATTAATTCAACCTCTCTTGTGTCTTGCTTATTTTGAGGACTTTAAGCTTAAAAATCGTTTACCGAAATAGTGATTTTAGCCTCATTTCTTAAGCAATTAAAGTGCTTAAAAAGGGTTTTCATTCTTGTTTCATTATTTCCAGAAAGTTCATCATATTTTGGTGTCCAAAGTCGTGATAGTGGTGGTGGTGTGATATGTGCAATTTAGTGCTTTCGGTTAGTGCTTATTTGACCCGAAAAGGTGATTTTTGAGCTTATTGTTGTCATGAACCAAAAGACTTGAGTTTTATACTTTTGTAACAACTTATTTCCAGTAGGTTTAATATATTTTTCTTTTCCTTTGATTATGGTGCAAGTGTGTGCTCAAAATAGCTTTTTGCATGTTTTCGGTTTGTGATTTCAAGCTTATTTTTACTAGTTTTGGTCCAAGCTTTGTCTCTTTGTTATTTCATTAATTTTTCCAGAATATTAACATTAATATTAACATATTTTTCACTTATAACAAGTCCATATCCATCTCATAATCCAACAAAAGATCCAACTTTCTTAAATCTAGCATACATGCATTCAAATCAACACTTTTTAATACCAACTTTTATAGATCTAACATTCAACAACATAAAAACATCTTTTTAATGAAAATCTCAGAAATATATTCTTCAAAATATACAAAAACATATAGATCTATCAAAAGGAAAATCACTTTAAAAGCTACTTAATCTATAACAACACTTTTGGGTCTTAGACTTGTTGAATCCTTGGATCTTTCTCATAGATTCGACATGCATGTGCATGAGGAGAAAGATCCTATCAACTTTGCCCTCATCAAGTGTGTATTACAAAGAAAACAAGAAGAAAACATAAACTTTTGATAAAACCTTTGAATATAAACAAGAACAAGATTAAATCTAGTAAAAAGGATGAAGATTTATACCCTCTTGAGCTCGGTTTTGATGATGAAAGTGAGCAGATTTTCGTGGCCCTTTATACCTCTAATAACCCTTAATCTAAACCTAAAACACCCTTAAACCTTAGCTTGATATAACCCTTGCTTAATCCATAATAACCCTTTATTATTAGTAAGTGTTTAACTTGATTTTTGTTGGTGTTTTCTTTGTTTGTGTTGGCCGAAATCAAGAAGGAGAAAAGGAGAAGAGAAAAGGTTTTTGAGAGAGAAAATGAGTTGTGTGTGTGAAGTGAATGTGTAGTGTGTGTAAGAGTTGGGAGTTACTAGGAGAAGTAAATGAAAATTTGAAAACAAAAGTGTGTGTGGTGTGTGGGGGACGGCCAAAAGGGGGGGGGGGGTATTGAAGAGTTTTTTATTTTTTTTGTATAAAAGTGTATATGTAAGTATATGTATGTATAGATTTTAAGTGGGTGTTTGTTTTGTAAAAGTAATATGTATTTATTTGTAGTGTAAGTTAATTGTTTGTTTTAGTATATCCATGTGTGCATATATGTGTGTATGTATATATTTTTGTGTTTTTAGTTTATTACATAGGCCATTATTTATAATCTTGTATTTATTTTAGGCATATATATATATATATATATATATATATTATTTAAACGCTTTTATGCACATATGAACTTATAAACATATTTTGAGATAGAAATTTTATTTTCGTGACCAAATTTACTTTAATTAACTAAATGATTAAATTGTTGGACCTTCGTAAGGATTTTTGATGGTTATCTCAACTTGTGAGACTTACATTATTATTTATATAACTTGATTAATTAGAAATTATATTTTTGTTCAATGGTATTTCGTTTGATTAAATTAGAACTGAATAATAGCTTTAGATTGCTAATTTAGGGGCATTAACTACTAGCTTCAAGTATAACTATGGCTTGCGGGATCATAGACAACATAACTAGCACATATATATAATATTAAAAAGTAGGTTGTTACAATTCCCATCATGAGTATTTAATTATCGGGAAGAAAGATTGAAGAAAGATTGTTGGATATAGAGATTTTTTATGGAGACTTTCAAAATGTTTTTTTACTTTTTATATTCACAGAAAGTATATCGAAGGGGAAGTTGGAAGTGAATCACAGCTGTAAACCACAGTGACATTACATTTGTTTTCCCAATAATATATTACCCTTTGGAAGTATAAAAGATTAATTTTGTTAATTAAAACAGATTTTATAAAAAAAATGATTTCTTTTTGAATTTGCAGCTGGTCATAAAATAAGTCGATGAACTAAAACTTTTTTAGTATGTAAAATATTTTTATTTTACTGATTATCGTTAGTTGTTTAAATAATTAGTTCTTATTTCTTTATATATTATAAAAATATTTAGTTTGGTATTCACTTTGGAACAAAAACGAAGGATGTTTGCGTTCAGTAATTAGCTTTAGAACAGTACGTTTATTGTCGTCACAGGCTCACAGCCAAACCCAAACGGAAATCCTGGCTCTGTCTCTGTGTCTTTGACCTTTGGAGGATTCACCTAGGTTCGAGTCCCACTTCTCACATTTGTGGGGTGGATTAATAGGGATTTTTTGAGAGTCTTGGGTTTCATCCCAGACATGCGTGTAATTTAGGAGTAGAAGTAGATTAGAATGCCGGAAAAAAAAAATTCTAATTAATTAATTATAAAGTTCCTCAAAAAATAATTTTTTTTTCCAAGTTATTGAGTTAATTTAAAATAAAATTAAAGGACTAATTTCATAAACTTTTCTAAATCTAAAGGACTGTATTTCTCATTCTCCGTTAACTCCCAAAACGGCAACGTTTAGGCTTTTAGCCAATCTGGAGTCTAAAATAAAGGTTAAAAGGGCACATTTGCCACTCAAAATGCATGTAAATAGCAAGTTTGCCACTCGTTTTTTTATAAGGGTAAATTTACCACTCAAACTACATATAAAGGGCAAATTGCCACTCATTATATTATAAAAGTTTATTTGCCACTAAAAGAGTTATTTAAGTGCAGTTTTGTTCTTGAATGATATTTGTATTTGTTAAAATAATTAAATTTGTTTCATAAATTTTGGATTTTGGTCATCAAACAACCTATTTCCTAGATTAGTTGTTAATGACGATAAGTAATTAGCCTAGTGGTAAGGTAAGCACTTGGTGACCTTAAGGTCTCAGGTTCGATCCCCGCTGGGGACAAAAAAATAATTCCTTTAAGGTACCCGTTACCAATGAAGCCTAGACCCATATGTGAAGTTTAAATACGTGGGTTCGATCCTTCGGGGTGCCCAGATCATGTGGGGATTAGGATGGAGGTATTTTACCGGCATCATATGGCTCATACGGGGTGGGTCGATGGGTATCCAATTGTGGTACCGGGGCTAGGGTTCCCCCCCATTACCCTTTTTTTAAGTTATTAAGAGAATATGTAGGGATTAGTTTTTGGATTTTTTGCGGGTGCGGGTTTAGAGACGATTTTAAATACAAACCCGTATACTCGAAACCTGCCCGAACACAACCATATATATTATGTTATTTAATAGTATAACTATTTCCAATGGGTATTAAAAAGTATGAAACTTTAATTGGGTTCAATCGTTAAGCTTAAAGAAAATTATAAATATTTGTAGTGCGTAGATTTTAATAAAAGTAAAATTAATTGATCTCTCATTTACTCCATAGGGAAATTTTTAACCTGAAAACTAGTAAGTAAAAGGCGACCCGTCAGGTCTAGGTTTGGTGCGAGGATTTTTTTTAATCAAATTTGGGTCCGAGATCACCTTAAAGCCGACTAAAACCTAACTAGGGATGAGCAAAAGACCCGGAAACCCGCGCCCGATCCAGAACCGACCCGAATCGACCCGCCTGAAGCCCTAACGGGCCGGGTCACGGGTCACGTTTTTAGTGCATGCGCGGGTCACGGGTTGGATGGGTCGGGCCGGGTCGGGTGAAACCAAAAACCGAAAAATTGTGAAGGAAACCCGTGACCCGCCCGAACCGACCCGGACCTTCACGGTCCGGGTCACGGTTCCATTTTTCATGCTCTCACGGGTCGCGGGTCATCGCGGTTCGGGCCGGGTTTCGACCCGTGCACATCCCTGCACCTAACCTATTGTTATTCCTAATAATATGTGGTGTCGAACCCTAAATTCTTAAACAACAACACAATTATCAACTTGATAGGAAAAAATGGCAAAATTGCACCATAGTATCAATTTAAGTGACAAATTTGCCCTTATAAAAAAATGAGCGGCAAATTTGCCCTTTACATGCATTTTAAGTGGCAAATTTGCCTTTTACTAAATAAGAGTTATCGACATAAATCGTCCCTGTGGTTTACTTAAAAAATCACGTTTCATCCCTGTGGTTTAATAACCTCATAGACAGTCCTTTATAGGAGGATAAGGTTCGTATTTCGTCCTTTACGTTCACGGCCGTTATCTTCTCTCCGTCAAAATCCTCACGTGCCTCTCACGTGAGGGCATTTTAGTACTTTCCAAAATATAAAGGACCACACTTGATCTATTTGGCTGGAAATTTCAAGATTGGATACTCATTCAAAATCTGGAAACTTTATCTTTAAGTCAACATATATTCATCTTCAAAATCAAATTACTTCAAAATTTAATCTTTAAACCCAGCAATGTTTATCTTTCATATCCAAAATTACTTCAAATCTACAATTTATTTATTTGCATGCATTCATGTCTCTGTCTATGATATATAATCTATAACTCAATGATTAAAAAAAATATAGTAAGAATATACATATATAAATCGGTATTAACAAAAATTATTAATATAGTAAGGAAACCTATATATAAATCTGTATCTACATGAAATATCGTTTACTAATCGATAAAACAATAATTGGTTGGTGGACCATAATGTTTCAATTCACAAACTCATGTACACAAACAAACAGAAAGAACAAGTATTTTCTATTCATTTCACAAGAGTAAAAAAGAAACAATTTTGGCATTCCTGGCATAATAAATGGAATTTCGATTTACCACTGAATGTAGAATTTCTTTCCAAATGCAATGGCTGAATTGACTTCATTTTTGTTGGTGGTCTGGTGGTGAAGTTATAGATATAGATATAGATATAGAGAGAGAAATGTGATATGAAAGTGAGTTTCACAACTCACACACATAGATCTATACATATGAATACACTACTTTTTTATTAAATTTTCATTAGGGTTGGTTGATGATGATGATGATGTGGGTTTTTCCTTTTACAAATTGTATTTGTTGATAGTGAAGTGATATTGACTTTTATGTGGATTGGATAATGCATAGAGATATAACAGATATATGGATATAGAAAGTGTTACTGAAAAGACTCAAATTTGGTCCTTTATATTTTGAAAGTACTATAATACCCTCACGCGAGAGACACGTGAGGATTTTGACGGAGAGAAGATAACAGTCGTAAACGTAAAGGACGAAATACGAACCTTATCCTCCTATAAAGGACTGTCAGTGAGGTTATTGAACCATAGGGATGAAACGTGATTTTTTGAGTAAACCACAGGGACTATTTATGTCGATAACTCTAAAATAAATTTACAGAATCTCATTTTCACAAAAATATCCAATAATACTGTAATAATAAAAAAAAAAAAAAAAAAAAACAACCTATATCTATATCTATATCTTCATTCTCTCCGGTAACCGTCTCTCCGGAATCTCATCATTCCGGCGACCTATTCCGGCCGGCACTACATACACCTACTTTCCGCGCCAGAACCTTACGCATTCGTAATAGTAATTCATCAAATGGAAAACCGACATACGACGATTATAAATCGAAGTTTTTGAATGAAGGTGGTGTAATTGAAGATATGGACAGTTATCTCAACAATCTATCTCTCGAATACGACTCGATTTGGGATAGCGTGGTTAGTTTATTTTTTCAAAATTCCGGTTTTTAGTTAGTTAATTCTGTTACTTAGGTCTGTATGTTATAAGAAATTAGTACTTGATTAGTTTATTTTCGGTAAAAGGCCGTCACCCCTGGTTAGATTACTTGATTAGTTTATTGAACCTTATTTAGGTCGGAATTATTGTAAATGGCTAGGTTTTGTATGGAATATCGTTTAGTTATTTCGTGTTAAATGAGCTAAACTAGGGTTAACGAGCGGAACGAGCCTAGTTGAATCGAGTTTAAGTGAGCTCGAATTTGAAATAACAGTTTACGAAAATATTTTCCAAGTATATAAAATGTACAATGACAATATATATGAGTAATTGTTAAATGAGCTGAACGTCTACTACTTGGGTTGTTAACTCCCCTTGAGCTATATGCATACGGGGCGAGGTTAAGGAGAAAAAAACTCAAAAATGTCATCTTATTATAGAAATCTTAACTTGAAATTTAGAGGTTGATGGTTGATTTAGATGTGGTGTTTCCTTATCTCTAATGGGTCAAAGCAGCCAAACAAAAATAATAGTTACAAGAGAAATGGGTCAAAGGGAGTTCGAGTTTCCCAAAGTGTACTTAAATTATGTTCATCAAATACTTAGGTTAATACTCTTGTGAACATTTGAAACATATAGATTGTTTGTAAAAGTCAAGAAAGAAATTTGGACAGTGTTTTCACCATGGTTGTAAATCTCGGTTATCTCAGCCGATATATTGCTTATCGGTGGTCGACTGAGACGATACTGAAAAGCGATATTTACAACCTTGGTTTTCACACAACCTAACTCAACCTGTACAAATATGTGAGTACATGTTTTGACCTGTAACCCACATGACCAACCCACCCATCTTGCTTCATCAAGGATTCAAGGTATAACCCATCTACTTGTTAAGTTCCGTTTGAGGATAGGAATATGGCAAGACAAAGCAAGTTGCGATAGCGACAGTATTTAGAATCATCACAACCCTAATTCAAGAATATAGTTATGTTCACTGATAGAAATCTCGAATTACGTTATAGAGAGGTAGCACAGGATACTAAATAGGAACAAGTTATCAATGTCATTCACTACTTGGTTGGACCCATATTTTGATTGTTCGATCACCAATAAGCCCTGCAGAAGCAATCATGTTGTCATTCGGGTGGCAATTTACAGAAATAACTGTATCAGTATGGCCTTCTAGCTTCTGCAGCAAGTTCTTCCCCTGTAGGTCCCAAATGTAGACATAGTGATCTTTTGAACCACTGACAATGTATTTGCCATTTGTCACGGAAAACGTAGGAGTTATACAATAGGTTTTTGTTCACATGACCTGTATATATCTTCAAGAACTTTCCAGTCGACTAGTTCCAAAGCTTCTGCATTCATGATAATAGAACACTAAATTCAGGAGCTGAACGCACTCAAATCACACACTTACATACTTCAATATCAGGAAGCATGGAAAATGTTAACATTAATTTTTCGTGATTCAATAAGATACTTAGGGTTGATGGAATGTGATACAGAAGTCGATGACATTTTTATTTTTTGACAGAAATTATTCTGATATTTCGATACTTGAGACAGCCAGAAATATTAGAAGTGAAAATAGAGAAAAAGAGTAGCTGAAACACTAGACTTAATAAACATGAAATCATCTACGAATTGGTTATGTATCCTACAACTCTGATTTTTGATACTAGAGGTCGGGGACGGGTTACAACTTACAACTCTAAATTGGCTCTGTATCCTATAACTCTGATTTTTGATACTTGAGGTTCGGGACGGGTTACAACTGTAAATTGGCTCTGTATCCTACAAATCCAAGCTATATTAATCAAGTTTTTATGAGCTTTTGTTTCAAACAAATTTCCAAGTGAAACGAGTGTATAATGAGCCAACGAAGAAAAACTAAAGTTCCAGGTTCTGATATTTGACCCCATGAACAGCTTAAGCTAATCTAAAAAATATATCAATTCAACTGCAACAAGTCTATTAGCAAAAGCACAGAGTAATGCATGCACAAGATTTAACCACTCATTAACACCAGTCTACATATTAAGCTCTACAAAGTGTAGCAGACACTAAACATGGATATATATTCCATAACATCTATAGATACTATTAATAACAAATGAAATACCACATATTTATTGCATCTCAGAAAACACATACATAGACATATATGTGCGATTATCAACATCATCTTCAACGACTAAGACGTATCCAAATCTCTATATAATATATCAAGAATATATAAAAGAAACAGAATTTATTCAAATCGAATTGTAGAAAACAAAACAAGCCTTACTTCCATATATATGTAATGTACAGCTTCACTTGGATTGTCAAAAATTCTAATTATTGGTTAACCCGTAATTTATAGGTGAGACTAGGCTTTGGACACATATAGCTTTTGCAGTCAAGTCCGTCCATAACCGAGAAGTAGCTTTATATTCACAAGGACCTTCTTCTTCAACGTTGTATATCAACATTAGATCATGGCATACAACCAGAATTTTGCCATCCTGCTTGTGAAATAAATTTGGTTCTCCTCTTGGAACCTTATGGAGTCCATGGAGTGAAATCTTAGACCAAGATTCTTTTACCCCATACTCATTCATCAACCAAACCTCACCCTTCAATTCCTGGAATATACCAAGCTTTCCACCAACATCAACAAGTTCGCATAAATCATTATTCAAGATATCATCGGGAGATGGCACTTCACTAATATTCTCATCTGCTAAATTAAAAGCAACAATTTTTGATAAGCAACCAGAATAATCATCCCACTTAGCTGCTAACCGATGAATATTCCCATTACTAAAAGCATTTGACGAATTGAAAAACGGATGAATACAAGGAAAATCAATCACATGCTTCCAAGTATTAGTTCTAAGACTATAAACATGCACAGCAGGCTCATCATAGGAAGACCAATTTTGGTTTTTGTAAAACATGGTAACAAGCTTGTAGTCATTGGTAAAAGAATCATAACTGAATCCATACAAGCCGAATTTTTTAAAGTGCTTAATAAGATGACTGTCTGGATCATAACAGCAATTGCAAACTGGTAATTCCAAAAAATCTTTAGTAGTTGGGTTTAAAACAATGAGGCGATGGTTTGAAACTTTTAGGTCGCAATAGGAAAATGCAGACAACAAAACAAGGCCGTTACAACATCCTATGACATCCAAAGCAACATCAGAATCAAAAGGCGAAGCATATTTCTTTGGTCTTGATAGGCTCGCTTCTTCTTCTATATGGTTCTGATGAAACGGGAGGAAATAAAGGGGACCAAATACATCCAAGGATTTGAAGATGATGATGTGGTGATTTCGGTTGAGGGTATTTTGATGTGTTTTTATGAAAGCGGGGTCTGTAAGTAGAGACGACCACTCCTTTGAAACACTCCTGAATCGACCAACAGATTTGGCCGGAAGACGATACAGGATCTCCATGATGATCTCTTGCGGTGGGATATTTTTATTATGAGGCTGCGTTTACGTGCCATAAACAATGTATGTTGGAATTTTACCCTCCTAAGAAAAACTTTACAATTGTTTAATAACCAATTACAGAGTATAATTAACCTTGGAAGATTAATATAGTGCTCAAAGTAGTTACTTCTTTGTCTAATGTAACTTCGAACAAGAAAAATAACCGAACCACCAATTAACCAATCATCAGAATATTATATATGTATAACCCTCCTCTTGTCTAATCGATCTGTTTTCCGATTGACCAGAAAAAACCAAGCGAAGGAAAAACGAAAATAGAAGACAATATATACGTACTTAATTTATGTTTATTAGCCAAGGTATGTATATATATATGTTTGTTTGATGGTATGATTTAATCGGCCGAGGATGGGTATTATATTCTAGTCCAACTCAAACTAAAATTTCCTAGTTTAAGTCTACCTAAAATATACTCGTATAACCAAGTCTAAACCCGTTTTGAGCTTCATCGAACTTGGACTCCAAGTAATCCTCACAAACCGTGTATACACCTCAATCTACATGCGCACAAGTTGCAAATATATTTTACAATGTTGTAATGGATTATTATATATAGTCATATACTCGCGCGATGCGACGATGTAGTGGTGTGGCGGCGGCAACGACGGGTGGCGGTGACGGTGATGATATCGGTGTGCTCCTTAAATGTAAAACTAATTGACGTAAAAGGACATAGTGTAGTTATTCTAAGGGTTGAGAGCAATGTTTTAGATACTGGTATATACTGGCCGGTATTATCGGTATTGCCGGTACCGGAGGGTACTCCGGTATTTTAAGCCCGATATTTATTCGGTATTTACACTATTTAATACCAGCCGGTATTCCCGGTATTTTTCGGTATTTTCATTTTTTTTTTGAATTTTTTTAAAAATTATTTTTATGATACTTTAATGTTATTTTTTGTTATATGTGAACTTTAAAACTTATATTTTGTTATGAGATACTTATTTGGTATTATTTTTTGGTGTGTTATAATTGTATTTTGACTATTTTTTGTTAGATTGTAACAAATTTTGTAGGATTCTTATAAAAAAATAGAATTAATAAAAATAGTCGTACTCCGAAAAAAATTTCAACACCGGTATGACTAAAATACTGGTTTTTAAAACATTGGTTGAGAGATGTATATTGTAAATAAATTCATTAAGGGTATTTTATAGGTATATTAGGTGGTGATATTCAAATTAACGAATTAAGGAGAGGAGTATTTTGAGTAGATCAAGTTTTTTTTTTGAGAAAATGGGAGGAGTCAAATACTTTATAAGGTAGTATATATGATGCACGAAGATTCACGAAACACAAATATATATATGATGCACGATAATTTTCATGATGCACAATGATTTTCAGCTAAGAGAAACATATTGTTTTATTTGTTTTACTTTAATACTTGTTTTATTTTACCTAACACACACTCCGGTAAGAACACTTTTAAAATAAGAACGGTGAGAACACATAAAAACATTATTTTGATGCATTAAAAGTTTATAAAACTAACATAGTGCATAACTAATTATCATTATTTAAGTGTTTAATAGCACATTGATCCATCAAAATCGAAAAAATCATGCTTTTTGTTGGATGCATCATTTTGATGAATATGCATCCAAGATGGATGCACAAAACAAAAAACATGATTTTCTCGATTTTGACATACCAATGTGTTGTTAAACACTTAAATAATGATAATTAGTTATACACTATGTTAGTTTTATGGACTTTTAATGTATCAAAATGTAGTTTTTAAGTGTTCTCACCGTGTTCTTATTTTAAGGCTGTTCTTATTTGATTGTCCCCATATATATATATATATAATCATAATCATCTGCTTCTCACGTTCCGTGAATAGCCGGGACATTGAGGAGTATCCGGAAAGGCATTTCGGGAATCGGTTTGATTCTATCTCTGTTCCTTCCGTTTGAAGAAAGGAAGGATCCCAAAGAATCGATCTTTCTTTTAGTTGTTGAATCTCTCTTTGATTGATCAATGTGTGATATTCCGAATCCTCATTACTAATGGAATCAAAATGATCTCTGGATTGATCAGAAGATCCTTTCAATTGGCTAGAATCCCTTACTTGAACGAAACTAGATCTTGTGGAATCATATTGAATATTTGACGATACATTCCGTACCTTGCGAAAAAACCGATCCTTGTTTACCAACCACACATTGTCTAACCAAATCAAATTATCTCTCGATACGTTCCTCAAAAAATCCGATTCGGGTGGATTCTTCCCCCAACTAAGGGTGAGATAAATTGAGTCCAGCTTAATTTGAGTCCAAAAAGGGTCCATGTAACTTACACATGTGTAAGTTTTACAACTTACACATAAACTTACACATGTGTAAGTCGTGGTGGTGGTGGTCGCCGTCGCTGGAAAATCATGGTGGTGGTAGGAGGTGGTTGGAATTTGAGGAGATGGAAGAAAATCAATGGACTCAAATTGGACTCAAAATAAGCTGGACTCATTTTATCTTTTCCCTATATATATATGGGAAAGGTTATTTTGAGAACCCCTAAAAAGGCAGGAACCCTTGAGAACCTTTTTTCCATCAATATTCATAAGGGTAATATTGTACTTTTCAAATCATTTAATTAGATTAATAAAAAAATAAAAATAGATTACATTACTCATCAATATACTATGCACATGTGATTACCATAATCACATGTAATATTTGTTTACATCTTGCATACATGTGCACAAACTAATCTTATAAAACATTTATTTACAATATAATATGCACATGTGATTACCAATTAATCACATGAAATTTTTATTTACATCTTGCATACAAGTACACAAACTAATAGTATGCACATGTAATCAACTCGTTGCATGCATATGTAATCATATATTTGTCCATGCACATGTAATCAACTCGGTGCATGCATATGTAATCATATATTTGTCCATGCATATGTAATCAACTCGGTGCATGCATATGTAATCATATATCTGTCTATGCACATGTGCTCGTATTTTTGTTCATATCTTCGCTAAATACATATGCATACATAAACAAACTCACAATCATGATCGAATAAACACAATCATAATTTGAAAATATCACAATAGCCCATACTCCCATGTACGTCGAAGAAAAACAAGCCACTTCCACAATACGATTGGATGGTGAATAATTACTTGCAAATCAAGCGGCGGCGAAAGATAAGAATATGGATACCGACGACAATTCAACAAAAACAATTAAATATCATTGTTGAATTACAACCGTGCATTATTGAAACAATAAGCGTGATTGGGTGAACTTTCCAGCCGCAATTCGAAGCAACAACCGACTCGCAAAGACTAGAATGAATTAATTAAAACTTTGTAGTAGGTTTTAAATTGGTGAAATTGATTAACCAATTAGATTGTACGAGTAGTTGCTAAGGATATGAAAAAAGGATTGTGAGATTTGTAGATTAAAACTCTCACCGTCCCATGATTATAGTTGAATTTTCTTTAGGGTTTTGTGTTTAATTTGTAAAACTCCCATAGCCCACACACGAATTGTGAGAAACCGTTCAAGAATTTTAATTTAAATGACTAAAATAACCTTTTTAATTTAATTAAATCTTAAATGCTTTTCATTTAATTACCAAATTGCCATTATTATTATTAACCATTGATCTAATAATTGGATGGTTGTGATTCAATTTAAAAGGTTCTCAAGGGTTCCTACTTTTTTTTAGGTTCTTAATATAACTTTTCATATATATATATATTATACTATATTTATATTTATACTACTAGTAAAAAGATAAAATGAGAACCACTAAATTGTCGAACTCGAGAACTAATATTCATTAAATGTAAGGATAGTTATTGTAAATTTATAAATGCAAATCATTTATTACTAAAAGAGAATTAAAATTCCCCCCTGAATCGTTCACCACCACACCCCACTTTTGTAGTTATCCCATATATCAATTACAAACAATTCAACCCCTTTTTATTCTCATGAATTCGTTGGTACATCCAGGGGAGTTACCAGGAGATTTACCACATATGATAAATTCAAACATATGTGTGTTTGCCCAAACTGAAACATGTGTACCAAAACATACATGTGTCTATATCTTATTACCACATGTGATAACTACAAACACATGTATACAGGCACAAACAAAAACATGTTTTTGATAGTTTTTGATACAAAAACATGCTAGTTCAGACGAAAACAAGTGTACACACTGTTGTAGAAGAGGTTTGGATTGAATCTTCTATTGTTGATTTTGTTTTAATTTTAGAATTGGATTGAATATTCATAAAAGTTTTTTTGAGTGTATCATGGAGTGAATTTGGGGCTGAGATTTGGGCTTGATTGTAGAAGGTTTTTTCCTTTTAATAAATGGTTTGTTATATTTATGTTTCTTTTAATACCGACTATACCCTTATGCACATTCCAGATTTTAAATAGAGGCTTTATTTACACAAATAACACTACATAATATTTACCATTGATTTACATGCATGAATGGATCAGATTAGTTCTCGCAGTTCTCGACCTTTTAATGGTTCTCGCAATAACTGCCCTCTCTCTCTCTCTCTCTCTATATATATATATATATTAAATATATATATATATGTAAGGCGTAACCATGATGAAAGTTATTATATATTAAAAACGTTATATAAATAAGAACGGTGAGAACACTTAAAACATCATTTTGATGCATTAAAAGTCCATAAAACTAACATAGTGCATAACTAATTATCATTATTTAAGTGTTTAACAACACATTGATCCGTCAAAATCGAAAAAATCATGTTTTTTGTTGGATGCATCATTTTGATGAATATGCATCCAAGATGGATGCACAAAACAAAAAACATGATTTTCTCGATTTTGACGGATCAATGTGTTGTTAAACACTTAAATAATGATAATTAGTTATACACTATGTTAGTTTTATGGACTTTTAATGCATCAAAATGATATTTTTAAGTGTTTTCTTATTTTAAGACTGTTTCTACCGGAGTGTTACCCTATAATATATGTAACAGTAAAGAACATAAAAACACGGTGCAAACACTTAAAAACTTCATTTTGATGCATTAAAAGTCCATAAAACTAACATAGTGTATAACTAATTATCATTATTTAAGTGTTTAACAACACATTGATCCGTCAAAATCGAAAAAATCACGTTTTTTTTATGCATCCATTTTGATGAATATGCATCCAAGATGGATGCACAAAACAAAAAACTTGATTTTCTCGATTTTGACACACCAATGTGTTGTTAAACACTTAAATAATGATAATTAGTTATACACTATGTTAGTTTTATGGACTTTTAATGCATCAAAATGATAGTTTTTAAGTGTTCTCACCGTGTTCTTATTTAAACGGTTCTTATTTTGTCCCCATATATATATTATAGAGATAGTGATTACAACTACACATTATATAATATAGATAATATAAACTAATATTATATATATACTAGCCTGGTGCCCGCGCGTTGCAGCGGCTAAAAAATGATGACAATATAAATCATGCGACTATGCGAGATGAGGCGACGACATACCTACAACATTGTATAATATGTATGATGTATCTATAAACCTTTTATACAAAAAATCTCCACATTGGAGATAATAAGTCATATGTTCTACGCATATAATAGTCATAAATGTACAACATGAGATCATATAACAAATGACAAACTGTAAAACTGAACTCGTAAAACTGACTATTCTTAGAAATAACTGCTTTTTATCTAAAAATTGAGAAACACGTAAGGCTCCATAATACACTTCAAACCCAATTATCTTCATGTCCTAAAATGAATGTTTGACTTTGTGTCAAATTAATAGGCCTTAAATCTTTATAACTTGGTGATATTATCTAGTTTGTAGATAAAAAGAGTGGATTCTTGCACAGTTGCACTTAACTAAACATACTATCGTATTAAACTTAAAAGACTCCAAAACCAAATTTAGTATCTTCAAATTGAATATAACAGCTATAAGAAATTAGAAATTTCGAACCTAAAATTGATGTAAAATCTTGACTTCGTATCTTGGCTACTTGTCGAAGTGCCCTCATTTGGTATCAATGGCTGCAATAGTATCTAAATCTAGTGGGGAAAACAACCCAATGAGTACGTGGTATAGCCTCTTCTTGTTATTTTCAGCCCACACGGCCACACGTTTACAAAGCCATGACAACCACCTGTTGCAAATGTCCCATATCTGCAAAATTTATGTAACATCCGTGAGTTTTGACCGTTTGACTTTACGTGCAATTTGACTAACGATTTAAGTTAATGAAATATTTGGGTCGTTTTGTGACTAAATGACAAGGTGGTATGTTCGTCGGGTCGATAATATGTTTTAATCGGTGACTAAAGGCCTAACGTTTTGTATCTTGGCTTGAGAAGAGAAACGGGTCGACCCGTGGGTGATCCACGACCCACCAGCCTTAAGACCCATTTCCCTCCCCCTTATCTCATTTATTCACCACACCCCTCTTCTCTCTTTTCTTCTTTCTCTTTTTCTCTCTAAGATTCTTACACCAAGATTATGGTTTCAATTTAGATTAGTGCTAGAAACATCACCTATTTCATCTCCTTTGCATCATATCAAGTTTTGGGTCATCAAAAAGTGCAAGAACATCCTCTTTTGGATCAAATTTGGGTAAAGCTTTTGGAAGAAGAATTAGTAAGTGAAACTCATCCCATAATCATCATTTTATGTTTATTAACTTGCTTCTAGTTGATTACAAGTAAATTCGGGTCACGAATCGGGTCAAAACGCGATTAGGGTTAATTAGGGTTTTAATTAGGGTTTGAATGATTTAGTGATGATTTTGATGTTTTGGTCGAAATGGTGGATTGGGTTATGTGTATTTATGTTTATTGATACTTAGTTATGCTCAAAATCGAGTTGGAAAGGTCTTTTGGTCGATCCCTAGGACTAAAATGGTGTTTGGAGGTGTTTTGGGTCGTTTAGGATCGTTCCTGATGCTGTTTGGCTACAGAAAGGGCTCACTGCGGCGCAGTGGGAGGTGCCAGATCCCACTGCGGCGCAGTGAAAAGTTACTGGTCAAGCGATTCTTCGTCAACTTCAAACGCTTATAACTTTTGATCCGTAAGTCCAATCGAGTCATATGACCTATCGTTGGAATCGTATAAGAGTCTACTTTCTTTTGGTAACATTCATTTTTCATGAATCTTTCTCCATTTTCAAAATGTCGAGTCGAATGTGTCTTGTTCTTACGCGGGAAAGCGGTTAGACGTCTAAGAGTTGTGACTCGACCCTAATCTTGCTAAACCAACTTGTTTAGGATTATAGAAGTTGACTTTGATGATAATATGATATTTATTGCTAGTTGCGGACTCGTAGCGGTTGTTGAGCATTTATAACTCCTTATTAACTCGTAATCGTAGCTTGGAAGCCAAGGTGAGTTTCGTATCTCCCTACTCGCTTGAGATTCGGGCTGAAAAGTGTAAACCTTGCTTGTTTACTTGCTTTTATTGATTTATTGATTGATGGGCTTGATTGTTGGATTGATGTGATGGTTCTTTTCGTTGTTGATTGATTGAGTGATTTGGTTTAAATGTTGAATTGTCGAGACGGTTATTACGCTTGAATGACTTGGTTTATGTTTTGTTAAGTATTTCATTAATATTAGGATTGACGTACATACATGATAGTCAGTTATACCTTCATTGGGTTTTAGATGTGGTGGGAAGGCTGCGGGTGACCCTATATATAAGCATCTGAGACTCGAAGGAAGTAGAATCCTCTTAAGTGTATGTACGTATAGTTGGTTTAAATTGAAATTTGATTTATGAACGGTGATTATTGATTGTTGGTTCACGTTCGTTGAATGTTGATTAGTGGCTTATAACTTACGATTATTGATTGTTGGTTCAAGTTCATCGTATATTGATTGTTGGTTCATGACTGATGCATTTACATTTGATTGTAAGCATTGCATACATTATTGATAACCCTCGGCAGGGGATTGCCGACATCCTGGTGCATAGATGTATGCACCCATTTTGGATGTAGTGCCTGACTCCGAGTATATAGACATATATATCTCGATGATTTTGAGATACAGCCTTGTTCATTGTGATGACAGAAGGGTATCGTTGCATTGGTGACTGGCGTTCACGCATAAGATAGGCATGTTGACTTATTTATGCATTTGGTACTTGCATTTGATATTCATATCATTGAGCATTCATTTACACGCATTTACGTACTTATGAAATTTTGTATACTAAGCAAAGTAACATGAGATTACAAGTTCATGAAAATTAGGGACTATGGCTGCAGATGGAGTTGTCCCTCTTGTACCCCTAAACAACATCAAATAAAGAAGAACATAAATCTTTAGCAAATTTGCAGCATATGTCGGGTCAGACTATGTTGACCCAAACACTCTTTTATTGTGAAAAAAAACGATCAGAGCTTTTGGCTAGTTACGTTGTTCAGTAAATATAATCAACTCCAAGTCCAGATAACCCAAATGTATCAGCAATGTTTTAAGATAAGAATGAGCAAATACATAAGTTTGTAATTAGCCAATCCATTCTAAGCTAAATTAAAATCCTACAACCGGAATCCGAACATTTTTTTCTTTCCTACAGATTAAATATTAATATAATGTAAGTTATTTACACTGGGTATTATTTGCAGAATTATCTATTAGGCCGTTCCAAATATAACATTTAAGGAGAAACAATATTATCACATGCCACTTTGAAGCTGCTATCCATATTTCACCAAATTTGAGATTGTTAATGAGAAAATGAGAAGCTAAAGAGAATCACAAAACATCACATAAAAAGTCATGGTTATTAAGTTGGAAAAATGATACTCTCGCAAATATAACGGCAATTGGTGTAATTAAGACAACGAACAACCAATAATTTGCATCTTTTTGGCCAACGGCAACAAATTTTAAAGACTTGCAAGCAACAATATGCAATATATAATCAACGAAATATACCTAGCAAAAACTATCAAGGATCACAGTGCCTGAAAAGCATATTTATAGCCTGAACATCAAACCAAGCCGCAGTCAGAAAATAAACTGACCTGGAGCGATAAGGTCACCCAAATGGCAGCGCAAAAATATTCGAACAACAGGTTTGTACCTTTTCGCATGTTGGCCCCCCGAAGATTTGCGTATCATTAGCTGTATGCACTTTGCAGCTTCTGAATAATAGGAACAGTTAAGCAAAAAAGCTAATGCTTTGCAGTTTCTAATGATACAAAGTACAAAGTGATCATTTAAGGGCAATTTTGCACAAAAAAGCTAATTTCGCTTTTCCTGTCCATGCTTCCCGTAAATTAAGCCATATATAGGTTGAGCCATATGAGAATTTAAATTCTAAAACAATTGGATCAAGCTTGTGTGCCAAGTGTATAACCACTAAAATAATATTGGAAATATGACAATTAAGAAGACTTAATGATGAAAAGAAAGTTAATTACTACAATATTTACCGAAAAGATAGAAAAGGAAAAAGGCACACCTGCATTGGCTATGGGACAGCAAAACCGGGGGATGGAGTGCCTGCGTTGGTAGCCGGGGGTTGAGGATCTACACCGGCAGCATGGACTGGAAAGCGGAAGACAGAGGACCTGTCACTCCAATGGTTGCTTTTATAAAAAAATAAAAGATTGCGCTAAATATTAACCATATTAATTATCGTAAAATAAATCAAAATTAAACAGTTGTTTACAGAAAATAAGGATTCTAAAACATTTAACAAAAATAAGTGGTATAAAACATCTTTCTGAAAACCTATTTTAACAACACATGACTCAAAATAAAAAATCCTTACCAAAAGTTATGAATCATCAAGTTACAGCAGAATACAAAAAAGTAAATTGTTAACAACACATTCAATTTGAAAAATAAAATTCACAAATAATCGATTATTGTTCACTTAAACCATTTCTCTGATACCAACTTGTAACACCCGTCGTTTAAAAACTTGGATTTTTCAAAACTTTGCCAACCGGCGTTTAAAATAAGCGGAAAGGATCACTTTCAAAATCTGCCCCATCCGTAACGGATGGTACCTTTAAAATTTGGTGTTACTACTAGCATCATCAAAACAATAAAAGTAAATCCAAGCTTTGGCACCAACATAAATGCCACATTAATACAAGTCTTTAATCATAAATGAAATAGCCAAACATGAGGCTAAAAGGAAGTCTAAGCGTTTAATGTCTTTACTAAGCTTCTTTATTCGTCTACCCAAGTCTCACCAGCTAATCCTCGCCTAGCTCAAACTTGATTATCCTGAAGGCACAACATTTTCAAAGAACAAGTGTTAGCTAATAAAATTAGCTAAGTAAGATAACATAACTTGAAAACATTTGCCATTTAAATATATTAACAAAACCATCTTTTAATGTTAATATCACATACATATAGATCATTGCACACATATCTTATCATAACACAATAGGATCCTCATATACCTAATGTGCCTAACTTTTCTTTCTTTATCTTTCTTTCTTTACTTTATTTCTTTGCCTAGACGTAGGCTAAGTGACTTATGCCACTTACTTAGGGATGTGGGGTTGTGTGTAGGCGGTCATAGACCATACATGGATCCTCACACCCGACATGATGGGTAAACCATAAGGTGGTCCATCGGCGTCGTTAAGGAATGACAAAGTCAATCCAACTGAATAAACCGTTTATGCCTTTACGCATTGGTGGTTAGTTACTTCACCCGGAATACTCAAACGTAACTATGCCACAAGGAGCAACTCAAGTGACCACGTACGCACCAGCCCCGAAGAGCTAGCACGGGTTAAGCTTAACACAAGACTTTACATAATGCTCGAGACTTTAATCGCTTAATTAGTTTAGGCTACTCTTTCACCTAAGCTAATCACATATCATCTTTTACTTTAGGGCCCTTAACGTGCACGTGAACATGGCAATCCTAATCAAGACTAGTGACTAGGTGATCAAGCCACACATGCAAGCATATATCATATCATTTCATCATTTCATACATACATAAACATTTCATCATTTCATGCATTTATAATCATTTCATCATCTCATGCATATATACTTACCACATACCATTGCAACCTGCATATGAATGTTAATCATCATAAACGGTAAGTAATATATCCCTTTGCAACCTCCCATAGTCACCCATGAACATAAAATGTACATACATATTCAATTGGAAGGTTTAACTTATGAAAACGTGTTTTGTTGTACCAACAGGGGACAAAAGATGTTATCTTACCTCGATACAGCTTACCAACAAGTTAAATGTATCTTATAGTGCTTGCTAAGTGCTCCCGACAACCTAGAATGAGTATAAGATCGAAATATAAGCTAAACGAAATGTTTATGAAAACTGGACAAGAGGTGCGTCGCACCTCCCACATGGTGCGTCGCAAAATCACAGGAATTCCAAACATAAGTAGGTGCGCCGCACCAACCCCTTTGGTGCGTCGCATAAAATGATCAGAAATTCTGAACATAAGGATGTGCGCCGCACCTACCCTTGGTGCGTCGCATATCGGGCTTTTGGCTGAACACCATTTTTCCAAAATGGCCTGTGGTGCGCCGCACCACCCTACTGGTGCGTCGCACCTGGAGTGTCGACCAGAAACCTAATCTTTGTTCTATGATCAAACGAATTCCATACGAACCCATACCCCAAATCCAACCTGGGGGCTTAAAATTAATCCTTTCAATTGCACTTTCATCAACTTTAATCATCCTATTAATCCCTTAATCCTTTACATCATAATTCGATCTTTAAAACACCCGAACGACATGAATTCAATAAACGTTTGATCCAACAACCCAACCCAAACCCTATGGCCTGGATCAAAATCACTACTAAGACATACATGACCAGATTTAAGAGTAAGATCAGCCATAATACCTGTAGATGACTTCGAGGATTCGAAATCTTAATCAAACTTGATCGAAACGACACGAACGATTGATTCTTGGAGGAAACTTGTCTTGAGAGGGAGGGGATCTGTTCCTAGGGCTTAATCACGAAATTCTGCAGCTATTGGGGTCTCACTAGACCTTAAACCCCTGACCATAAGTTTCCTTTAGTGCCCATAGGCCCCTCGACTTCCTAAACTTTACTTTCGTAGCTTAATTAACTTACCGGGAGACTTAACGATCTAACAAGCACTTAACTTTCATACTTTACTTTAAATTACTTTCATTTAATTTACTTTACTTCATTTCATATTAAACACATAAGCATTTAATCACATAATCCCTTATAGGGCACATAAACATAATAGACCTAACGTTAACTAACGGAAAGTCAAATAGTTAAACATAAAACGTTTGGGATGTTACATAAATTGATATAGTTAAATGGTGCATATAGTCAAGATTGAATGTGTTGTCACATTCAATTTGAAAAATAAAAAATCGAAGAATAATAATGAAACATACCGAAAACACTAATGACATAAATCTGATGATACCAATTAGAAACGATTAGCAATTCCGCGTTAACATTGCAAATTAATATAAAATATAATAAGAAAAAACCCATGGCAGAGTGAAATAAAAGCTGATGAAAATGATGATGATGGATCGGATGGTGATTGCAAATAAATACAACCCATTGCTGTTAGCCAACCTTTCAAGGTTATCATCTAAATCAAAATAAATACATTTGATTCAATCAAAGAACTATGAGGATAAAAAACATTAAAAGCATTTATTTTCCCCCTAAATTTTGCACCCAATATACAAAAACTTAAGTGAAATTAGCAATTACTGAAGATTATATTAAAAACAGGTTTCAACATTAGTTCACATCCGTTTCTATCATCATATTACCTTGCAGATCGATATCAACAAATTACATAATCATCCAATGATGTTGTTATCCAAAAGATTTGGTAGAGATTTTCTGGTTCCTTTGAGCCCTTCACCTGATATCATTGAATTATGAATTATTAAAATAAACAATAACCATAACCCAAAATTATTCTTAGAATTTATTGATTATTTAATCTGAACATACCTAATTTCACGAACCCCCCAAAAGTGATGATATAAAAGCCGATGATGGTGGTGGTTGCATTAAAATTGATGATAGAAGCCCTCAGAAATTGACGATCGGATCTGATGAATGCCCCGCCAAAATCTGATCGGATGGTAACCCCAAAATTGATGATACAAAAGCTGATCGAATGATGACATAAAAACCCAAGATTGATCGGATGTTGATTGCGGTGGGAGAGACATACGGCCTGAATGATGACATAAAAACCCCATAATGAATTTTTTTGTTTATGGAGACCTACGACGGTGGGAGAAAATGAAAACCCAGAATGTTTAGAAGGTGAGTGTGTTTTTTGCGTAGGCGACCTGAAATTTTTTTATGGGTATTTTTGTCTCGGCATGTAGAATTAAGATAGTTAGTATAAAAGCTGAAGGGTAAATTAGTCATTTTAAGTTCTTAAAATTAAGGAGGGGAGGAAGGCAGTTTGCATTATAAGGGAATATAGATATATATATACAAAGTAATATATATATATATATATATAATAGGAGAGAGATCAAATGAGAAGGTGTCTTAAGGAGAGAAGGGAGAGAAGGTCCTATGAACCAATCAGAACGTGACATGTGGCTTTTTTTAAAAAAAACGCGGTGGCATTTTTGCAAAATTGCCACCGCGCTATTTTTTTAATTTTGACACATGTCGCGTTCGAATTGGCCAATAGGACTTTCTCTCCCTTCTCTCTTTAACACACCTTCTTCCAGGATCCTCACCCTATATATATAGTGAAAAGTTATTTTGAGAATCCCTTATTTAACAGGAACCTTTAGGAACCTTTTAAAATCAATCATAGCCTTTAAATCTTTTAATCAATGGCCTAAAATAAATATGGTATTTTAGTAATTAATTGAGGATTTAAATATTATTATTTAATGATAAAAGGGTAATCTGGTCACATAATTTGAAAAACGAAAACCACAATGCGATTAAAAGGGCCACTAATCGGTTCACCATCGAAGCAATTAGAAACGGATGTGATTACTTTTCGAAAAGAAAAAAAAAAATACGGATGTGATTTGTTTGATCCACCAAAACATATACACCAATTAGAAACATATGTAGTTTTGGATTTTATGTGGGACATGCTTTGATACAGATAATGGGTCTGATTATTGCTTTTGTTATAAACTTGGCTCTCATATTAGGTTTCAGGTTTTATTTCAACTTTTTCTTCATAAAATCATAAAATATATTTTGATTATTAATATGTGTTTTTTGAATGTAGATGATGACAGATACAATGGGTGGCGAGATCTATATGACATAGGTGGTTTATTTTACAGTGAGATTTATAATTAGTTTTGTTATTATGTTTTTATTTTTTCAGGTATTTTGATTTTAATTTCCAGTTTGTTTCATTCATATGGGTAATCCTTAGGAGATCAAAATGTTGAGGATGAAACTAAATATGATGAAGACGATGAAAATGACTTGATTACACATGCGCACAAGAATGCAAGAAATAAATAAAAGAGATAAGTTGTTGATCATATGCGAATGTACAAAATGATGAAGATGATGAAGATCGAAGCAATGAATATGACTTGATCACATACGCGCACATGTGCACACATGTACAATTATGATCATATGCGAATGAAATAAACCGTTGAGCGTATGTATGCATGTTCTTTTTTTACGATATTATGTTTGTGCACACATGTACAATTATGATCATATGTGAAGGAAAACAAATTAGTTGGTGGTTACAATTATAACCATATGTGAATGATATTATATTAGTTGGTGATCACATGTGCATCAACAGACATATTGGTGATCACATGTGCATTAACAGTCATATTGGTGATCATATGTGCATGAACAACCAAAATTACAATATTACCCTTGTAATTATTGATGGAAAAAGGTTTCTAAAAGTTTCTGCTTTTTTAAGGGTTCCTTATATATATATAGTCAAAAGATTAAATGAGACTAACTAAATTATCGAGAACTGCGAGAACTAGTATTAAATTAAAAGTGTAAGGATAGTATGGTAAATTTATAAATACAAATCATTTATTACTAAAATAGAATTAAAATCCCCTCCTCCCCCTAAATTTATAAACACTTAAATAATGATAATTAGTTATACACTATGTTAGTTTTATGGACTTTTAATGCATCAAAATGTAGTTTTTAAGTGTTCTCACCGTGTTCTTATTTTAAGACTGTTCTTATTTGATTGTTCCCTATATAATATCAACATTAGATCATGGCATACAACCAGAATTTTGCCATCCTGCTTGTGAAATAAATTTGGTTCTCCTCTTGGAACCTTATGGAGTCCATGGAGTGAAATCTTAGACCAAGATTCTTTTACCCCATACTCATTCATCAACCAAACCTCACCCTTCAATTCCTGGAATATACCAAGCTTTCCACCAACATCAACAAGTTCGCATAAATCATTATTCAAGATATCATCGGGAGATGGCACTTCACTAATATTCTCATCTGCTAAATTAAAAGCAACAATTTTTGATAAGCAACCAGAATAATCATCCCACTTAGCTGCTAACCGATGAATATTCCCATTACTAAAAGCATTTGACGAATTGAAAAACGGATGAATACAAGGAAAATCAATCACATGCTTCCAAGTATTAGTTCTAAGACTATAAACATGCACAGCAGGCTCATCATAGGAAGACCAATTTTGGTTTTTGTAAAACATGGTAACAAGCTTGTAGTCATTGGTAAAAGAATCATAACTGAATCCATACAAGCCGAATTTTTTAAAGTGCTTAATAAGATGACTGTCTGGATCATAACAGCAATTGCAAACTGGTAATTCCAAAAAATCTTTAGTAGTTGGGTTTAAAACAATGAGGCGATGGTTTGAAACTTTTAGGTCGCAATAGGAAAATGCAGACAACAAAACAAGGCCGTTACAGCATCCTATGACATCCAAAGCAACATCAGAATCAAAAGGCGAAGCATATTTCTTTGGTCTTGATAGGCTTGCTTCTTCTTCTATATGGTTTTGATGAAACGGGAGGAAATAGAGTGGACCAAATACATCGAAGGATTTGAGGATGATGAGGTGATTTCGGTTGAGGGTATTTATAATCTCATGTGTTTTTATGAATGACGGTTCTGAAAGTAGTGACGACCACTCCTTTGAAACGCTCCTGAATCGACCAACAGATTTGGCCGGAAGACGATACAGGATCTCCATGATGATCTCTTGTGGTGGGATATTTTTTATTACGCTGGGTTTACGTGCCATATACAATGTATGTTGGAATTTTACCCTCCTAAGAAAAACTTTACAATTGTTTAATAACCAATTACAGAGTATAATTAACCTTGGAAGATTAATATAGTGCTCAAAGTAGTTACTTCTTTGTCTAATGTAACTTCGAACAAGAAAAATAACCGAACCACCAATTAACCAATCATCAGAATATTATATATGTATATATTATATATTATATTATGTATATATATATATATATATATATAGGGTAAGGTTAACGTGAGAACAACAAATATGGAGAGAACCGTGAGAACCATTAGTTTCCCTCCCTCTTTCTCCTTTTTTGTGTGGTTTTTTATTTTTTTTTAATTTTTATTTTTATTTTTATTGTTTTTTTTTTTCTTTTAACAAAAACCCATTCAAAATAAAAAATAATTTTTTTTTTTTGTAAAAAATCATATGGGTTACGCGTTAAGAAAACGTATGTATACGGTACGGGCCAGAGGCCCTTATCCGTTCTAAACTGACCGTCAAGGGACGCATATGGGAATCGTATGGATTTGATGGGCGGCGATCCAAGAGATGGTGACGGTTGTATACGGTACGGGCTTTAGCCCTTAGAGATGGTTTTTTAGTGGTTCTCACGGTTCTCACCATTATTTTGGTTTCGAACAAGAAAAATAACCGAACCACCAATTAACCAATCATCAGAATATTATATATGTATAACCCTCCTCTTGTCTAATCGATCTGTTTTCCGATTGACCAGAAAAAACCAAGCGAAGGAAAAACGAAAATAGAAGACAATATATACGTACTTAATTTATGTTTGTTAGCCAAGGTATGTATATACATATGTTTGTTTGATGGTGTGATTTAATCGGCCGAGGATGGCTATCATATTCTAGTCCAACTCAAACTAAAATTTCCTAGTTTAAGTCTACCTAAAATATAACCAAGTCTAAAGACTTTTCTGAAATGGGCCACTGCTGTTAGAATCAACATGGCTTATTCAGATGGCATTATCAGCTCAGTTTCCTTCAGCTCAGTTGACTTCTTTAGTTCACTGGGTTCCTCCAGTTCAGTGAACCTGGACGTCTCTGCATCAACTTCATTTGGCAGGAGAGGAATAGTCGCATGTTCACTAACAAAGTCCGTTCGGTTGATGCGCTTGTTAATATCATTACTTCTACTGTTCGTATGAAATTGGCTACATTGCGATTCAAGAAATCTTCTCAAGTTGATAGGATCTTGAATGGATGGTTGCTGCCTGTGGTTTCTTTGGTGACCGAGGACAATGGTGATGAGTGACACAAGACTTGCTGCAAATTTGCTACTTTCTTAGTCCTTTTGTAGTAGTTTAATTCTTTGTTTTGCCTTGTTTACTGTTTAAGCTTGTTCACATACGCTTGGCATGTCAAGCTATGAACTAATGTGACACTCAGTCACATTACTTGTACGTTATTATTTTCGTTGTTATATGAAATCATCAGGGGTGACGACCTTTTACCCACAAAAAACGATTTGTAGATCATGGGACTGGACTTCAAAAGATAGTTTGTGTCTTAAAGGAATTAGAATAATCATTGGTTGGAATGCTGATATTGTGGATGTTATGATACTGTCTCAGTCAAATCACGTAATCTACGCCCAAATAGTGTTCAAATCTGATCGAAAATCTTTCTTTTGTTCTTTTGTTTATGCATCTAATCATTATAAAGAACGAAGAGAGCTTTGGCATAATTTATGCATCCATAAGCAGTTTGTCCAAGGTAAACCTTGGGTTGTT
>CM067175.1:102398459-102432005 GCA_034093135.1 Erigeron breviscapus
ATTTGCTATGGATTTACCGACGGAATATTAATCTGTGAAAAATTGCATCGGAAAATTTGTCAGAAACTTAACATTTTCCGACCGAATTTCCGACAGATACATTTAAGTCGGAAAAATCGTCGGAATTATGTCGGAAAATTGTGAATGGCCTTTAATCGGAAATTCTGTGAAAATTTCCGACAGAATGATTCTGTCGGAAATTTGCCCTTTTCTAGTAGTGTATATATATATATTATTAGCTTATCTCTCATTTGATGCTTAACTTTTATTTTATATAGAGTAAGAATCATGTGAGAACCATTCACATATGAACATAGTTAATATTAAGTATAACTTGATCTGTTCATATGTGAACGAATTTGTTCACATATACCATTCACATATGAACATCAAGTTATAATTTAGAGGTTCTCATGGTTTTTTCAATTCAAATGGTTTTCACATAAACCTTTTCCTTTATATATATATAGATAGATATTTATTAAAAAAAGAATAATATGTATAAATTATTAAGAAACAAAATGATAGATAGATTTTTATATATATGTCTATATATAAGCTAGCAAAATGATCCGTGATAAGTACGTGGAGCCATATAAGGATAAACTACAATGATTTATATATGTAGCAAAATGATATCCTACATACATCACAAAGAAAAACTACGTACATTCACAATGCACTATCAATGATTTATCAAAACCTTTATTATTTAAAAAAAAATGAAACTTCAAAACCTTTTCGATTGCGACACGTACGAACATTCGTAGGCGAGCCAGTTCCAGGACTGATTTCAAGAACAATAATATCACCATTAGTCCATTACCCACATTAGCAGCATCAGCAAGTTGTTACATTCCAAGATATTTATCTCTTTTAACATATAATGCAACATAACAACAAAAATGACATCTGGCCATGTTTCTCGATCTCGTCCTTACCGCCTCTTGCAAGCTATCTTCAGGAGAATTAAACGACGGTGTATGCTGTACATAATACTTGTATTCATCAGACAATTCATTTGGCTGATCAATTTCAACACACTTTGTATAAATTTGGCAAAACACCATTCGAATGGTTAACAATTAAGTGCATCATTATATGTTTTAATTACTTTGCATCTTAAGCTGGCCTACATACATCCTAATTATATATGTACATCTTCTTTCTACATCCACCTTATAACAGTTGCTCATTTATATGCCACATTTTTTTTTTCCCTCAAAAATTTGCTCCCATTCAGATCGACTACATACAAAGCTAATCTCTGCAGTTTTTATAGTGAGCCTTGCAGCTTAATTGACCTGGTACCCACGGACTACATCAATGCATGGTTCGCACCTTTCTAAACTTTTATACTAGTCATCGAATCATATTTATTGGACACTACCTTGTGGATATTAGGATATATATACCTGAACTATACTTCAGAATGACAAATTAATACCTATTTTTAGCTCATTGGTTTGAGGTGCTTGCGGCTAGATCTCTTCCCATTTTCATTAAAATTGATTTAATAAATTAAATAATTAATAGAGTCCAAATTTATTTATTTTTACGTTAACTATAGCTTTTGCATTTTCCATAAAGTAATAATCTGGCTTGCCATATGTAACTTTTATTGATTTCCTTTTGTTTGACCTTAATTTCTTTGACCATATGGAGTTGAGTTATTGTTTGTGAATTGGACCGTATGAAAGTATAGATTTTTTTGTGTGTTTTTTTTTTCTTAACCGAGCCTACGAAAGCCCAGGAGTCCGTTTCATGTCATTTTGGTAGACTTTGTGAAATGTACTGTGAGCGCCAAGCGGCCCAAACGGTATGGGGACAAAATTTATCCTCGGAATCTCCTCCTAATCATTTTCCAATTTCATATCACATGAATATCTTATTTTTCACCTAACCACAACTTCTTTT
The DNA here is from genome assembly GCA_034093135.1 of Erigeron breviscapus. NCBI lineage: Eukaryota > Viridiplantae > Streptophyta > Magnoliopsida > Asterales > Asteraceae > Erigeron > Erigeron breviscapus. The sequence goes on from CM067175.1 coordinate 102,400,377, forward strand.
TAAAAAAACCTTTAAAAACCCTACTTCCATCCATCAAAATCTACCACTATTTTCAATCATTTTATCATTTTATCCAACTAAATCAGGCAATCATTTTATCCATCCTTGAATATTAGCATCTTTGAGTTAGAGATTTAAAGGTTAGGAGCTTTAAGGGAGATTGTAGACAAAGATTCCACCTTTATCATTCCGTTTTTTTTTAAAACTTGGTTGTAATCTATATATTATTTTATTATTCATTTTATTTGACATTATTTGGTAACGTGTCTATGCATGATATCTGATATTTTATTTAATATTCCGAAAATATATGAGTGAGTAATTGGGTAGGGCTACACTTAACATATTATTACATGCATCAATGATTTACACAATTAATATAATCACCTCCAATATTTAGGTGTTGAGATCCAAAGTACAACCTTCCACGCATGTAAAAACAATTTTAGCATAAATTTGGAAGCTATGTTTATCACTTCTCATAAATATTTTATAATTTATATTACACATTCAATGTAATTTTTGTTAAAAGATTGTTACTCATTTTGTTTAGATTATGTTTCTATTGGTTGTCAAATCTACTCGAAACTGAGTTATTTAATTAATCAATAGTGATAGAATCATATTTCAAGTTAAAAGTGATCGATAAATTAAAAAATAAACCCATCTTTATTTTTTTATATTTTTTATAAAAAAAACATAACCCATGTATTATACGTGTACGAATCCTAGCTAAATGATAATCATTGATAGGGGTTTAGGAAGGAGTTAGAGGTAAAAATTACAATGAGCATTTGTGAAATTAACTTCTCAAACTCTAAACACCACATTCCTCTATTAGTCATTAAAAAAAACAGACTTTACTACGGTGTCTAAAGTCGGATATCCAAAATTTTGAATAATGGACTTCACTAACCGAATACATATCCAAAGTTTCGGATACCTAACACATATCCAAAATTTCTTTTGGAATATCTATCTTTTATTTTGCTTGGCATTGGTCATCCTTCTTCGTTTAAGATCTTCGGTCTCATCTTCCAGCAAAAACCCAAAGATCTTTAGATAGTACTCCAGTGTTCCATCAGGATAACTGATTAGCTCATTAAAGCGAATGAAAATCTTATTCTTGGGAAAACAGGTATTCATTTCTTATTCTACTCATTTAGCATTCCCTTGATCCATTAGTACACACGATGATGTATATTTCAAATTTTATTTGGGACCATCTGTTGTTAACTATCTTAGTGTGACTGTTTTCATTTAATTGTGTACCTGTCATTCTTTTCTTTTTCATCCTAAATGTAGATTAACTGTTTGTTCTTTTATGTCATTTTTTCAAATACCAAAGATATCTCAATTTAGTAAAGTACTATTTGTGTATACCAGTCCATCTTCATTAATCATATACATTAAATAGGTGTTCATTGTGTATTATGACTACATAACCAGACTCACATAATGAGTTATACGGGTAGGTTTTGACACATACGACTTTTGGGAGTCGCTCAATAAAATGTCAACTTGTTTGCAGATCTAAGTAAAACTCAAGATTAATAATCTAGGTTCAACAGTTTGTTGAGGCTGAGCTTAGACAGATATTGAGATTATCTTCTTTAGCTAACTTCAACATTTCTTTTGAGAGTTATGATCATCTATCTTAGATCACTTAGTAGGATAAGTAGTATAACTCTACAAATTCGTTTGAAGATGTTGAAGTTAAATAAAGAAATCAATTTCGAAAATTCATCTAAGATCGGCTCAACTAATTGTTGAACCCAAATACACCAATCTCGAATTTTGCTTAGTTCTGCAAACAAGTTGACATTTTATTGAGCCAACACCCACACGTTATATGTGCAAAAAACTACCCGTATAACTCATTGTGTGTGGTTAGTTAGTCATATATGTACAACGAACACCCTTTTGTCGTATATGATAAATGAAGATGGAATGGTATACACAAATAGTACATTATATTAAATGAGATATCCCCGGTAAACGAAAAAATGACATAAAATTGCAAACGAAAAATCTACATTTAAGATGAAAAAGAAAACAATGACAAGACACACAGTTAAACGAAATCAGTTTCACAGAGATAGTCTTGAATAAAATCTACATCATGTTAAAAAGTCTATTAAGAAGTTTATTCCTCCTCATGTTAAAAAGACAGTGAAAAGGTGGATAATAGGTTGTAAAGACGTCATCAGAAGTCCAATAATATAAATTGATCCAGGATAGATTGAGGAACTCACCAAATAAATGCATGAGATGCATTTAGAGTTGGTGAGAATGATTGCGGACCAACAAGAAGTTGAGAACATGGGGAGAGAAAAAAAATGCTAACAAAGTTTTCCAATTCTTTGGGTAGAGAGGGAAAAAAATAGTAAGAAGTTGCACATTACTTTTGTCAATGATTAAATGATAATTAATTTTGGTTAATCATTGGGAAAATAGGTATTCATTTCTCGTTCTACTCATTAAGTATGCCTTTGATCCATTAGAACACACGATGATGTATATTTCGGATTTTGTTTTGAACCATCTGTTGTTAAGTGAGCATGCTAAGTGAGTCGAACGAGAATGAATACTTGTTCTCAATGATTAACCAAAAATAATTATCATATCGATCGTTGCCAAAAGCCTGATGTGCATCTTTTTTCTTGTTTTTTCCTCCTTACCCAGAGAATATAACACTTCGTGACTATTTTTTCCTCTATTTCTGTTTTCAACTTCTTTCTAGTCAGCAATCATTCAACTTTTAATGCGGCTCATGCATTTCTTTGGTGTGTTCCTCAATCTAACCTGGATAAATTTATGGTATTGGAATTCTGATGATGTTCATGCGACCCATTATCCACCTCTTCACTGTCTTTTTAACACATGCAGTAATGGACTTCTTAACCGGGACCTTTCGGGAGGATGCATATCGATTTGGCCATCTTTCTTGATATCATCTTCACATTTGAGTAAAATGTCTCAGATTTGTCTAGACGATCAAGTTTATCTTGTTTTTTGATGAGCGTTCATTTTGTGATAAATTCCCTCATCATAAGGCCACATTTCAATGCTTAAATGAGTTAATATTCCGGAACTATTGGTACTTAATGGATTCGATGTAAATGCAGGTTCAAGGAAGATGTGGGTGAAGGTAAATGGCATCAATCAACTCAACATGAAGCCTATGAAGTTACAAGACACAATGAGGCAATTCGGGAGTCGAACAAAGCAAATCGGAGTGCAGCAGGAGCACCAGCGTCGCTGGCCCAACACCAGCAGGCCCCAGCGCCGCTGGGACCATCACCAGTGCCGCTGGGCGGCCCAGTTCAGCAACCGACTTTCACCTCTATTTATACGAAAGCAGCCCTCAAAACCCTAAGAGAGAGCCGATTCAGCAGCCCTAGCTGCCACATACAAATCCTAGGTTGACTTTGCAGATTCCAAGGAGGTTTTGGAGCTTCTAACACCTTCCGATCTTCATCTTATACCTAGATCTATCTCTTTTATTTACTTTCAGTTGGTAAACAATGTCATTCATCTTTTCATACTTTGTTATTCCTTTAATAATGTTAGGCTAGTAGGCTGAATACTTGTTTGGATCGATGTGATCATGTAGACGTTTATTTATTTTACTTTATCTGTTAGATCTGTTGGATTGTGTTTACTGTTTTTCGTAGATCCATGTTTTATGAGTTCTTCATATTGTTATCGGTTCTATATCTGCATGTATTGATTTAATTCTGATGATCGGTCTATAATCATACACTAGGATTAATACATAAAGATAGAAAACACTAGTCGGTCTATAACTAGGAGTAAAAGGTGATTCACTTATAACTGAGGGATCCAGAACCATAATAATTAGAATAAATTGAACATGATGCTTAACAATGTCAGACGCGATCCAGTGACATGGAAACGTGCAATGTAGTCACCGGAGGGAATTATAATCTGGTCATGGCTTAAGAGTCGGGTATATTAAAAGACGGATTTGTAACACAAAATTAGGTAATTAAAGCTTAAACAATGAATCTAACGAGAATTTGTTTAAAGGGTAGTGTGAGTCTAGGGACATCACTAATTACTTAGGCAAAATGAATCTAACGAGAATCTGAGCCGTTATTAAGTTTTTCAACAGTCTAGCAAATGGGTAGGATAAGTAATCTGGTCGTACCATGAGATCGGAGATGCCAAACAAGTATTTTAATTTTATTACTGTTATTTACTTTTTCAAACTCTTTTCAGATTAAGCCTCTCGCTGAATAAGCGGTTGCGGCTTCTATTTACTTTTTAATTGCATTAGTTTAATAGGAAATCGTGACAACCCCCAACTGCTAGAATTACACACATTATTAGACTAGGTAGTGCAAGCGTCCCTGCGAATGATCCTGTACTTACCACAACACTATCTACTTTCGATCAGGTCCACTGCTCGTTAGTTTGCGTTTTGTTGAGGTATTTACTTGTACAACATTTTATAAATCTAAAACAAAGTTTTCTTAATTAAAAATCATTTTTCGAAAAAACGAAACGCAACATATGTTTTTGGCGCCGCTGCCGGGGACGCGACGCATTCTTAGTTTAGTAGTGTAGTTCGAATCTATCTTGTGTTTCGGCACGAGGTAGTTAATTTTCAGTTTTTAGGTTAAATCATTTTAGGGTTTAGTAGTATTAAGTCTAGTTTAAGTTAGTTTAAGTAGTATTTTCATTTTCTTTAAATTTTCAAAAATCCAAAAATATTTTTATTTTATCGTTTTTAGTACTTAAGAGTAGTTTGTTTAAGTTTAAGTGTGTTTCATTTTGTTCTTGAAGTTACTAATCGTTTTCGTGTTTGTGTTTGTTTTTGTTCTTGCTTTCTTTTTCTTTCATTTTTGTCTAGATTGTTTCAGTTAGGAATAGGTAAAAATGCCTTGGAGTGGAAATAAGCAACCTGTTTCGGGAATGAATGAAGTAGTTAAAGAGGTGAAAAGCGAAAACGAATGCTTTTCTGGAGGCCCCAGAGCCGCTGGGAGGACCACCCCAGCGCCGCTGGGCAGCACTGTACCACCTAATAACTTTTCGTTTCACGCTTCAACAACTTCTAGGCCAATCGATAACAGTCGGGAAAGTGTCCTGAGGCACAATGTGGAATGTTTTGAGCAACTATGGTACGAGAATTGGGAAAATGCCTGACTTCGTATGAAGGAAACCGTCAATTTGATCAAGGATGAAGACTTGAAGCCGGCGGACTACATCCCATGGTTCTATCATGGATTACGAGATGAAGAAAGAGCGAGGGTATGTTATGAAGCCGCGAGTAACTTATTCTTGAACAAGACCAAGGAAGCCTTTGAGTTTCTCGAAAGGAAGGTGCACCGTGAGGAACACGAGTACAAGGAGAATCGTGAATTGATAACTGAGCTTAAATCGCAAGAGAGGTTTGAAGGAAACGCAGAGAGTGTTCTAGGAGAAAGACCTGATAAGAGAAAATATGATTGGAAGTATGCCGAACAAAGCATAGTCAAGGAAGAACCGAAAAAAAAAAAAAGACGAATCGAGGTCTTCAGGGGCTACCAGCGCCGCTCCTTAGATACCCCAGCGCCACTGGGGGCCCCTGGAAGTTGCGGACAACAGCCTTTTAAACAAGATTCTAAGAACTCGGAACAGTTTCGCGTACCTATCGGATTTAGGAGATGGTTCGACAGAGATATGCAAGCCATACCGGAATACGAAGTGAAATCTATCGAAGTAAAAGAAGAAAAGAAGGGGAACGAAGGAGATTACATGGAAGAAGAGTTATGCTTCGACTTTGAGACCACCGACCCGGTTTTGGACATGCAAAACTTCAAACAAGAAGAGCACGAAGAGGTAGATGAAGCATGGAGGCGGATGAAATAGATTGTGAGGAGAATAAGGAAGAAAACATATTGCCACGATTTGGAGTACACGGATTTCTTCTATTATGGGATGGAAGATTATGCCCGTCGAGCCATTGATAAAGCCGCTTATGGGTGCTTTCATAACCAACCAGCTGAGTTTAGAATGAAAATCCTAGATGATGCATTTTATGAGGCCGAATTTGAAGAATTCGAAGAAGAAGAAGAAGAAGAAGACGAAGAAGAAGAAGAAGACGAAGAAGAAGAAGAAGAAGAAGAAGAAGAAGAAGAAGAAGAAGAAGAAGAAGAAGAAGAAGAAGAAGAAGAAGAAGAAGAAGAGGAAGAAGAACAAGAAGAAGAAGAAGAAGAAGAAGAAGAAGAAGAAGAAGAAGAAGAAGAAGAAGAAGAAGAAGAAGAAGAAGAAGAAGAAGAAGAAGAAGAAGAAGAAGAAGAAGAAGAAGAAGAAGAAGAAGAAGAAGAAGAAGAAGAAGAAGAAGAAGAAGAAGAAGAAGAAGAAGAAGAAGAAGAAGAAGAAGAAGAAGAAGAAGAAGAAGAAGAAGAAGAAGAAGAAGAAGAAGAAGAAGAAGAAGAAGAAGAAGAAGAAGAAGAAGAAGAAGAAGAAGAAGAAGAAGAAGAAGAAGAAGAAGAAGAAGAAGAAGAAGAAGAAGAAGAAGAAGAAGAAGAAGAAGAAGAAGAAGAAGAAGAAGAAGAAGAAGAAGAAGAAGAAGAAGAAGAAGAAGAAGAAGAAGAAGAAGAAGAAGAAGAAGAAGAAGAAGAAGAAGAAGAAGAAGAAGAAGAAGAAGAAGAAGAAGAAGAAGAAGAAGAAGAAGAAGAAGAAGAAGAAGAAGAAGAAGAAGAAGAAGAAGAAGAAGAAGAAGAAGAAGAAGAAGAAGAAGAAGAAGAAGAAGAAGAAGAAGAAGAAGAAGAAGAAGAAGAAGAAGAAGAAGAAGAAGAAGAAGAAGAAGAAGAAGAAGAAGAAGAAGAAGAAGAAGAAGAAGAAGAAGAAGAAGAAGAAGAAGAAGAAGAAGAAGAAGAAGAAGAAGAAGAAGAAGAAGAAGAAGAAGAAGAAGAAGAAGAAGAAGAAGAAGAAGAAGAAGAAGAAGAAGAAGAAGAAGAAGAAGAAGAAGAAGAAGAAGAAGAAGAAGAAGAAGAAGAAGAAGAAGAAGAAGAAGAAGAAGAAGAAGAAGAAGAAGAAGAAGAAGAAGAAGAAGAAGAAGAAGAAGAAGAAGAAGAAGAAGAAGAAGAAGAAGAAGAAGAAGAAGAAGAAGAAGAAGAAGAAGAAGAAGAAGAAGAAGAAGAAGAAGAAGAAGAAGAAGAAGAAGAAGAAGAAGAAGAAGAAGAAGAAGAAGAAGAAGAAGAAGAAGAAGAAGAAGAAGAAGAAGAAGAAGAAGAAGAAGAAGAAGAAGAAGAAGAAGAAGAAGAAGAAGAAGAAGAAGAAGAAGAAGAAGAAGAAGAAGAAGAAGAAGAAGAAGAAGAAGAAGAAGAAGAAGAAGAAGAAGAAGAAGAAGAAGAAGAAGAAGAAGAAGAAGAAGAAGAAGAAGAAGAAGAAGAAGAAGAAGAAGAAGAAGAAGAAGAAGAAGAAGAAGAAGAAGAAGAAGAAGAAGAAGAAGAAGAAGAAGAAGAAGAAGAAGAAGAAGAAGAAGAAGAAGAAGAAGAAGAAGAAGAAGAAGAAGAAGAAGAAGAAGAAGAAGAAGAAGAAGAAGAAGAAGAAGAAGAAGAAGAAGAAGAAGAAGAAGAAGAAGAAGAAGAAGAAGAAGAAGAAGAAGAAGAAGAAGAAGAAGAAGAAGAAGAAGAAGAAGAAGAAGAAGAAGAAGAAGAAGAAGAAGAAGAAGAAGAAGAAGAAGAAGAAGAAGAAGAAGAAGAAGAAGAAGAAGAAGAAGAAGAAGAAGAAGAAGAAGAAGAAGAAGAAGAAGAAGAAGAAGAAGAAGAAGAAGAAGAAGAAGAAGAAGAAGAAGAAGAAGAAGAAGAAGAAGAAGAAGAAGAAGAAGAAGAAGAAGAAGAAGAAGAAGAAGAAGAAGAAGAAGTATGCTATCTGAATCTGGTCTTCCCACCAGTTTTTGGGCTGAGGCAGTTGCAACTGCTTGTCACGCCCAAAACCGGTCAGTCTACATCAAGAGACATAAGAAGACTGCCTAGAAGTACTCAGGAATCGTAAACCAAATATTGGATATTTCCATGTATTTGGTTGTCCAGTTTATATACTGAACGATTCCAGTCAGCTTGGAAAGTTTGATGCAAAAGCTGATGAAGGGGTATTTTTAGGCTATTCAGATATTCGAAAGGCCTTTTGTGAGTCCCGAACTATGTATAGATGAATAATGAACCCGACTGGCAAGTACAACTGATCTTGAATGGACAAGTTCAGTTTACGATCCAGATGTGGATAACAAGAAACAATTGACAATATAAATTAATGCAAGAACAAATGGCAGAAACTATATAAAGATATATATAAATATAATCAAGTAAATAGCATTGAGATACGTTGTTTTCTAATGTATTTGATTTATTGATGTATAAACAAATACAAGGATTGTTGCGGAACAAAGATAAACACCCAAGTGTAAATATCTAAACAATCCCGAAATACAAGTGATCAAGATGACTTGGAAATACTCGTAAGTTTTGCTTAGAGTATATCTCACAAGTTGCAATGCAATAGTTTCAAGCATTTTGCAAGTTATGAGAAGACTTAGTATTTATAGACAAAGTCTATGATGACATGGACAATGTCGTACAAATGTGGTTGTGAGCATTTAAGGAATTAAGTCATAATTCCTTACATGCTGCACTAGGAAGAGTATATAAGTCACTTGATGTGACTTATAGTACAACGTTCCATACCTATACATTGTACCTTTTATTAATAGATAAATCTATCAACTTGGTAAATGTGTAAGGATAAAGTCTTCCTCGTAATCAGTGTAAAGTGTTGTAAATACTTTAACACTGAGATGCTTCAGTCTTCGATCTGGTAGAATCACTCTGATTGCTCGCTTCTGAGGTGATTCTCTTCTTCATACTTCAGTCTTTGACTTCAGAATGAATGCTTCAGATTTGTCTCGATCTGAACTGAAGTGAAGCTTCAGTGAAGGAATTCTGAGGCATCTCAGAATTCTGATAAAACGTCTTCACTAAACTTCAAGCTATTTCTGAACAAATTATACATGGTCGATTCTCGACCTAACAAATTCCCCCTATTTGTTCTGAAATAGTGCATGCATCTCAGACTTCTATCTATACATGGTCGATTCTCGACCTAACAAATTCCCCCTATTTGTTCTGAAATAGTGCATGCATCTCAGACTTCTATCTATACATGTTTGTAAGTCTGAAATGCAAGTTTTTGTTTAAGTTGTAAAAATTTCTTAAGTACATCTTATAGATCATTGATGTCTCAGAATTTTACTTGTGTTTTTCTAACTTAAACTTATCATCTACTTATTTGTCACAATTTGCAACTTATATATTACACACTGAAATGAAAGTTACAAATGTAAATATTTACAAGTACATGATAATTCTGAATAGAAAACTACTTCTTGGCAGGCCTTGAACCAGAAGGTGCCTCAGTAGGTTTTCTCTTCAGTGGAGACTGATCCCTTTTGCCAAATAGCCTTGCTTCAATTTCTACCTTGGCTTGCATCTTTTGCTGAATTCTTGCTAGCCATGCACCAGTCAAGGCAGACTTAGGCTTTCCTTTTAGAACCTGGATCATCTCCCTGTGCTCAGATATGCCAAACTCATGAACTGAAACCTGAGTATATTCTTCAGTAGCCCTTCCTTCTCTTTTCACAACCAAATCGAACAACTTCAATCCATCAGCCTTAGCAACTACCATATCAACAATTTTGGCTGGATGCGATCGATGATTCATATAATGATCATACTGATCCTTTTCATGTTTTCTTTGGATCTCAGCAGCATCATCAGAAATTGGTTTGATTGAAGTATGGACCACATCACGAGAATCTTTCTTTCCAGTCCTTGTTCCAGTTCTGGGCTTTGTTGGTGGTCTGAACAACTCTTTCTCCACATTCTGAACTCCAGCCAGAATCTCCTTTTTCTTTCTGGCCATTTCCATCTCTCTATTTTTCACCAAGTCTTGGATGGACATCTTGAAAGTGAGATGGTCCAGCTTTTGTTCCAGAGGAGAGTAGTTCACCCCATACTCGTAATCCAGCATATCTTTCACAGCCTTCTGCACTCTTGGATCATGCTTGACTTTCTGAAACCTTTCTAGTGAAAGTCCAAGAGATGCAGCATCAATATGGTCAAGGGTTCCCATACTCTGGTGTTGAACCCTTTCCCTTTCCTTGTTTTCACTCCACATAATGAATTGGTTAGAGACTTGCTTCTGCAGAGTCTCTAACTTCTTGCTATCAGCATTAGGATCGTGGAGTGGATAGCCTTGTTCATCAACATTCTCTCCAACAACCAGACCAGAACCTTTAACAACTTTCTTTGGTTCCTCTGCCATCACCAAGGCTTTTCCCTTATCTTTTCTACCAGCTTCAGAAATCTGAACTTGTTCCCCCTGAACTGAGGCACTTTCAGATGGCACCTCAGTTTGCTTCTTGGTTGCTTGAATCATCTCTTGAGTACTTGCCAGCAAACCAATAGGCACACCACTTCCCCCTTTGGGAATCTCTGAAGGCATTCTTGCATATAGATCAATAGTGTTTTTGAGTGCCTTCAGTGGTTCCCAACTTTGTTGTTCTAGACACTCACAAATGCCTTTAGCCATTGTAGCAAACTGAGACTTTAGTCTGAATGATGAACTAAGGTTCAGTGCTTCTTGATCTTTCAAGTCTTTAAGCATCTTTCGATCTTCATCAGTGAAGGATGCAGGGGGAGGAGGAGCAGTGACAGGTTCTTTCTTCAAAAGAGTTAAGATTTCCTCCAATTGCTTTGACTGATTCTGAACTGAACCTTCAAGCGTGGAAACTGAATTTTTAACTTCATTTACAGCCTTTTCCACCTTGTCATTTGTATCCTTGGTCAGTTCAGCAATCATCAATCTGACCTCTTGTCCAACTTTCTGAGATATAGACTCTGAAATCTGAGCAACAAGATTCTGAGATAGCTCAGACTTCAGATCTTCAACAATACTAGCACTTACAGAAGCCCCAAGTTCTTTTTCATTAATGCTTGGCTTCTGTACCAGCTCATGTACTTCACTTCCTACAGCCATAACCTCTTGCTTCAACAGCTCAACTCCAGATGTCAAGTTCGCAACAACTGAAGCTTGAACATCTCTCTTAGTCAATCTGAAGGCTTCTCTGATTGCAGAGCTCACCTTATTGCATGTCATCACCAACTCATTCAATTTCCCAACCACTAGCCCTTCATTTCCTGCAACTTTGGTCAACTCAGTGCCAAGAAACATCTGAGCACCTTTCATATCCGCCAAGGAGCTAGTGTTGGCAGTTAGAGAATTGGTTAAGTCCTCCACCCTACGAATAAGGCCTTGGACTTCGGTTTGGTTTCTCTCTAACTGTGCTTCTATATTGAAAGGAGGTGGGGGTTGTGCAGAAGCAGGAGCCACAAAGGGTAAACTACCCAGCCCTTGTAAAACTTTGTTCATTTGAACATCTGTAGGACTCTCAGATTCAGTCTCAGAATCTAGATCCTTTTCTGAAGGGGCATCATAATTTATTGGTGGTGGTACATGGTGAATTTGTGGGTGTAAAAATTGAAGTGAAGGTTTGAAAGAAGGATCGGTTACATATGCGGGTGTGGTGCCAGGTGGAAAGATAGGATTTTGGTGAGATGGTGGTGGTGGAACATATGGCTCGTTATCTGGTTGGATTTCTGGGGGAGGAGGGGCGTTTGCGAGGATGGGGGCTGGCTCAGAATCAGATTGATTCGCCTCCAATAAGCCCTCGTCAAACTCAAATTCAGCAAGAGAATCGAGATTCTCCTGAAGTGGCTCATCGTCATCCCAGAAAGCATTCACTTTTGCGATCTGGTCAGATATGCCCTGGTTTGGGTCACTAGTACCCGCACCAGATTCTGGTTCAACATCTGCAGAAGCAGGTGCATCGTCACCAGATTCAAAAATTTCAATTATAGGTACACTAACGGGTCCCACATTCTTTTGTGGCCCACTTAGTAACCTTTCTGAACCAGCTAGTGTGGCTGAGACAGTTTTAACAAATACCTGAATCATAGCAGAGGAGAGTTCAGGTTCATCTCCAGTAATTGTTGCCTTAGAAAAGTCTCTGCTATATTCTGGTACAGAAGCTTCTGGTCCAGCTTCATCATAAGCTTCTCCAAGTATATCTTTAAAGCATAAGCTCAGAAATCTTGGGAATGCAACGTGTAGACTTCTCTTCCCCTTTAACTTTGTGATCAACTGAGCGAAGAGAATCTCAGCAAAGTCCACTTGCATCCCATTCCATATATAGTACCCCATCTCTACTTGAGGTAAAGAAAGTTGGTCCAACCCTCCATGGTTGCCACCAAGACTTTCAACAATTTGTGTCCAGAAGAACCTCCAGCAAGTACCAAAACCAGACATGAAAATATGCCCAGAGGTCTTCAAATTTCCATATATAGTACCCCATCTCTACTTGAGGTAAAGAAAGTTGGTCCAACCCTCCATGGTTGCCACCAAGACTTTCAACAATTTGTGTCCAGAAGAACCTCCAGCAAGTACCAAAACCAGACATGAAAATATGCCCAGAGGTCTTCAAATTTCCATTATCATCCTCCATATCACCATGACCGGTGGCGACAAGAACCTCCCTAAAATTTACTCCTTTGAGTCTTTTCACAAACACCTGGGGAGGTTTGAGGTAGTTCAGATGAAGGGAAGTTCTGAACCCCTCAAGAGTAATGACACACTTCTTGGTGCCCTCATTTAAAGTGAAAGAGATGGATTGTTCATCCTTGCTTATCACTGCAGAGTACCAGAATTCAAGCAAGTATAAATGATACATTGCTTGAGGATTTGCGGTCAACGCATAATGGAAGGGGGATTCCTCCCAGAACTTATTGATCCTTCCCATTAGCGTTTCGGATTTCACGTTTAATTGAGCCAAAAAGTTGCTCATGTTAAAACGAATTTGTGATGGAGTGAAATCCTTTGGCCATGTGGCAGATGTTTTCACATCACTCGAAGGAATATATTCAAAGTTAATGAGTGATTTATGTGAGGAAGAAGATGATTTAGCCATTTTGAGATTTGAAAGTGAAAGTGAAAAATGAAAATGAAAAGGAATATGAAGAGTTATGAATTTTGAGAGTAAAGAAGAGAGAGATTGATGATTAGAGAGTAAATGAAACGAAGTAAATGAAAGAATGAATAAGGAATTTGTATTTAAGGTGGAACAAAAAGGATTTTTCCAATTTAAAACAATTTCTGGGGTCACGTCCGCATTTAATGCAGAGACGTTTGAGGGACCCCACCCTGTACACTTTTTCATAAAAAGTACTCATTTTCTTCTCTTTTTACGGCGCCACTTGTGTGATACATAAGCATGACCAATGCTAAGTTAAAAACCTAGTATGCAGTATGCCACGTGTACACACAATTGGCCAAGTATCAAAAATATCTTGAAAAGATTTTTGTATTTCAGTGATGACAAAACAAATTCTGAGCATGGTCAGTTTCAGAAAAATCTGAACCATCTCAGTCATTAAAATTCAACTGAAATATTTTGATATTCTGAAGTGCTTCAGTTAAATACATTTTTCTGAGCAAAAGGTTCCCCCTCAGAAAGAAGGTTTATTTTATAGTTTGAAAAATGTTTAACATTCCCCCTGAAGTGATGATCCATGAATTAATAAGTGCCAAGATAGTATCACTAAGGCGTTCGATAGCTAGGCGAGCAAAAATTACATGGATCGCTCAGACTGGTGAACCAGATCAGTGTCACATAGGCGTTCATAACAAGATTACCAGTCTAAGGATTTAACATACCCAACTCACTGACTAGATGTTTAAAGGTTTTGACATCTAAAGGTTTTGTAAAAACGTCAGCGAGTTGCTTATCAGTGGGAATAAAGTGCAATTCAATATCTCCTTTCAGAATATGATCACGAATGAAATGATACCTGAGATCGATGTGCTTGGTTTTCGAGTGCATTACAGGATTGTGAGATATGGCAATGGCACTGGTGTTATCACAAAAGATTGGGGTCTTTGTGTAAGTAACACCATAATCAGTCAGCTGGTTCTTCATCCATAGAATCTGAGCACAACAACTCGCTGCAGAGATGTACTCAGCTTCTGCAGTGGATAGTGATACTGCAGTCTGCTTCTTACTAGTCCAGCTTACTAATTTGCCACCAAGGAAATGACACCCACCAGTGGTACTTTTCCTGTCTATCTTGCAACCTGCATGATCAGAATCTGAATAACCCATTAGATCTAGACTGGAGCCTTTGGGATACCAAAGACCCAATCTGGGGACACCCTTAAGGTATCTGAAGATCCTTTTAACAGCATTTGCATGTGCTTCTCTGGGATCAGACTGAAATCTAGCACAAAGGCATGTTGCAAACATTATGTCTGGTCTACTTGCAGTTAAATACATCAGTGAACCAACCATACCACGATATTTTGTATGGTCCACTGGTTTTCCATGTGGATCAGAATCCAAAGTTAATGGAGCAGAAATTGGAGTATCTTTTGATGAGACTGAATCAAATTGATATTTCTTTAGTAAATCTCTGACATATTTTTCTTGGTTAATGAAAATACCATCTTCATTTTGTTTTACTTGAAGTCCTAGAAAATATGTCAGTTCTCCCATCATACTCATTTCATACTCAGAAGACATGATTTTTGAAAAGTTTTTACACATCTTCTCATTAGTAGAACCAAACACAATATCATCAACATAAATTTGTACTAAAAGGATATCACTTTTATCATGCAATATGAACAAAGTTTTATCAATTGCACCTCGTTTAAAACCATTTTTAAGAAGATGTTTAGTAAGTGTATCATACCAGGCTCTGGGTGCTTGTCTCAGACCATATAAGGCTTTGTTCAGTCTGTACACCCAATGTGGTCTTTCTTCATTGATGAACCCTGGTGGTTGATGCACATACACAACTTCTTCTAGATCGCCATTCAGAAATGCACTTTTGACATCCATTTGATAGACTTTAAATTGATGATGAGCTGCAAAAGCTAAGAAAATTCTAATAGCTTCAAGTCTAGCAACTGGTGCAAAAGTTTCATCAAAATCGATTCCCTCTTCTTGTGCATATCCCTTTGCAACAAGTCTTGCTTTGTTTCTAATGACGTGACCATCTTCGTCCATCTTGTTTCTGAAGACCCATCTTGTCCCAATTGGTTCCTTCTTCAGGTTACTGGGACAAGGAACGAGTTCCCATACATCGTTTCTTCTGAACTGGTTGAGCTCATCTTGCATGGCTTCAACCCAGCTTGGGTCATTCATAGCCTCGTCAATCTTCTTGGGTTCTATTAGAGATAAGAAGCTGACGTATAAGCATTGATCGCTTGTGGCTCTTCTGGTCTGAACCCCTCTACTGGACTCTCCAAGAATTTGCTCGATTGGATGTGCTTTTGTCCATTTAGAGTATTGACCAGGGTGAGAAATGATATCAGTGCAAGAACTTCTCTGAGTAACTTCAGGAGGAGCTTCAGAAATCACATCTTCAGCTTCTTCTTCTTCCTGCATATCATGACTTGCATCATGAAATTCTTCAGATTGAGGTTGCTCAGTGGAGTCTGATATCATTGGAGTAGCAGCATATACATCTGATCCAATGGTTAGTTCAGAAGGTAGTTTGAAACTAACTGGAGGATAAAAAGGAATGTTGCTTGACTTGTTTAATTCTGGTTCTGAACGGAGATGTTCAGAAACATGTTCAGGTGACTGATCAGATTCTGCAGTGGGATCAGAGTCACCAAAACTGATTGGACTTTCTGAGGGTGGTACAGGAATGGAATCTTTAAAGATTGCAGAATTGGATTCATCAAAGGTAACATGAATTGACTCATCAACCTTTTACAAGCTTTGCTTTGTTTTGAATGAAGCTCTTTTCTGCTTACCCATTTCACAACCTGGACATGGCTTGTCTTTATTGAAAGACATAGAGGGTATCCCATCAACAAGTTGTTTTCTTGACAACTTATTAATGTTTTTGAAGTTCAGATGAGATAACCTCTTGTGCCACAACCAGTTTGTGTCTACATCAGCCTTTGTGTAGAAACATTGTTCAGAGATAGATGGATTCATATCAATGACATAAATGTTTCCCTTCCTTGGTGCAACCAGAACTACCTTTCCATCTCTGTTGAATATGGTGCCTTGTGAAATATCAAATAAAACCTTGAAGCCATCATCACATAGTTGACTGACACTGATCAGGTTATATTTCAAACCATTCACATATGCAACACGTGTGAATTTGACTTGACCATTATTCACAACACCATATCCCTCAGTTTTTCCATTTCCATCATTTCCAAAAACGATTGAGGGCCCCTCTTGCACCCTATATTCCTCCAGCAGGGTTTGATAACCAGTCATGGTTCGGCCAGCAGCACTGTCCAGAAACCATATGTTCTTCTTTCGGTCTCCCTGCACACAAACAAAGATTAGTTCTTTTTGGGAACCCATCTATGGATGGGTTCACTAGACTCTCCCTTAGCAGTCTCAGATTTCTTTGGTATATGAGGAACAGATGGGTCAAATGGGATTTCAGTCATTATCTCAGTTGACACAAAAGTTGTTGGTTTGATGGAGTGCTCAACCTTTTTCTTCTCAGATTTTTGCTTGACTTTTTTAATTCTGGTTCTGAACGGAGATGTTCAGAAACATGTTCAGGTGACTGATCAGATTCTGCAGTGGGATCAGAGTCACCAAAACTGATTGGACTTTCTGAGGGTGGTACAGGAATGGAATCTTTAAAGATTGCAGAATTGGATTCATCAAAGGTAACATGAATTGACTCATCAACCTTTTCAAGTCTCTTGTTAAAGACTCTAAAGGCTTTGCGAATTGATGAATATCCTAGGAAGTACCCTTCATCAGCTTTAGCATCGAATTTTCCAAGCTGATTAGAGTTATTCAGAATGTATACTGGACACCCAAATACATGGAAGTATCCAATATTAGGCTTTCTGTTTCTGAGTACTTCATAGGAGGTCTTCTTATGTCTCTTGACATAGATAGATCTGTTCTGAGTGTAGCAAGCAGTTGCAACAGCTTCAGCCCAGAAATTCTTGGGAAGACCAGATTCATTTAGCATACTTCTAGCAGCTTCAATCAGCGTACGATTCTTTCTTTCTACAACACCATTCTGCTCTGGTGTGTGTGCTGAGGAGAAGTTCTGAGATATGCCAGTTTCAGTGCAGAAGGACTCCAGAATGGCATTTCTGAATTCAGTGCCATTGTCACTTCTGAGCTGACAAACTTTTCGCTTGTACTTGAGCTCAATTTGTTTGATGAGAGCAATGATTTCAGCAGCAGCTTCACTTTTGGACTTGAGGAAAATCACCCAGCAATATCTTGAATATTCATCTACGATGACAAGGGTGTACTTCTTTCCTGCTCTGGTCTGAACGTTCACTGGTCCAAAAAGGTCCATGTGAAGCAAGTGAAGAGGTTCAGTTATACTAAAGCTTTGCTTTGTTTTGAATGAAGCTCTTTTCTGCTTACCCATTTCACAACCTGGACATGGCTTGTCTTTATTGAAAGACATAGAGGGTATCCCATCAACAAGTTGTTTTCTTGACAACTTATTAATGTTTTTGAAGTTCAGATGAGATAACCTCTTGTGCCACAACCAGTTTGTGTCTACATCAGCCTTTGTGTAGAAACATTGTTCAGAGATAGATGGATTCATATCAATGACATAAATGTTTCCCTTCCTTGGTGCAACCAGAACTACCTTTCCATCTCTGTTGAATATGGTGCCTTGTGAAATATCAAATAAAACCTTGAAGCCATCATCACATAGTTGACTGACACTGATCAGGTTATATTTCAAACCATTCACATATGCAACACGTGTGAATTTGACTTGACCATTATTCACAACACCATATCCCTCAGTTTTTCCATTTCCATCATTTCCAAAAACGATTGAGGGCCCCTCTTGCACCCTATATTCCTCCAGCAGGGTTTGATAACCAGTCATGGTTCGGCCAGCAGCACTGTCCAGAAACCATATGTTCTTCTTTCGGTCTCCCTGCACACAAACAAAGATTAGTTCTTTTTGGGAACCCATCTATGGATGGGTTCACTAGACTCTCCCTTAGCAGTCTCAGATTTCTTTGGTATATGAGGAACAGATGGGTCAAATGGGATTTCAGTCATTATCTCAGTTGACACAAAAGTTGTTGGTTTGATGGAGTGCTCAACCTTTTTCTTCTCAGATTTTTTGCTTGATTTGCTTAGAAAAAGGTTTTGCATTTTGTTTAGGTTGAAGAGGAGTGGTTTCAACATTTTTTAAACGTGCATTACAACTCTGCACTTGTCTAGCCAATAGTTGAAATTGACTTTCTAACCTTAACAAAATAGATTCATCATTAGACACCTGAGCCTTACCAGAATCTGAGGTAGAAGGCTCAGTGGGGGAGAAAGTTTTCTTCTTCTTTAGTCCTTTTGGAACCTTAGATGAAGTCTGAGGAGATGGCTTTTTGGTTTTAGCCTTCTTTTCTGAACCAGTTGTCTGAGCTGTTTCAGAATTTCCCTCAGATTGTTCCTTGACCTTATTAGTCACAATTTTTTGTTTGCCAACTTTAGGAAAAGTAATTTCCGGTTTCATTTCTTTTGGAAGTGCATCTAAATCAGTGATTATAGATGCCATGTGAAGATCACCAGATTCATATGCTGTTTTTTGATTTGCAAAAGTGTTTTTAATTGCAGCATCTGGTTTTGGTGCACTCATCCAAGATTTGATTATTTTTTGTTCTTTTTCAAGGATGGTTTTTAGTTCTTCTTTTTCCAACTCTAAAGTGGCAACCATTGATTGATAACTTTTTAGGGCCAGATGAACATCTTTCAGTTCCTTTAATCTGGCCTGACTGGCGTTCAGTTCAGAAGTATTATTTTCAAACATTTTTAGGCTTTCTGAACGCACTGTCTCAACAAAAGAGATGTCAGCCTCTAAAAGAACCAAAAGGTCCAGTTTGTGTTCCTCATCTTCTTCATAGCCAAAATTACTGACCTTTTTCATCACTATATCCACCCAGCGGCCAGATTCAACATCAGTTTTGACCAAATGACCTTGGTCTTCTTGTGCCATGAAACACATATCCCTAACTTCCTCCTCATCATCAGATGATTCATCGGAGTCTTCCCACTTTTCAGTCTTGGCAATCATGCAACTGTTGCTCGAGTTGTCTTGTGCCAAAAGAGCCATATGAGCCTTCAACTTCTTGTATTTGGCCTTATAGCTGTCATCAGACTTCTGAAAAATAGAATGGTTAGGAGCAGATTGTGATGATGAAGGTTGACTAGATCTGCATTCCTTCATGAAATGTCCTTTCTTGCCGCATTTAAAGCATTCAAGATTGGACTTATCAATAGAAGCGCTGGAAGCAAAGGGTTTGCCAGATCGATTTGATTTGGCCTTATAGCTGTCATCAGACTTCTGAAAAATAGAATGGTTAGGAGCAGATTGTGATGATGAAGGTTGACTAGATCTGCATTCCTTCATGAAATGTCCTTTCTTGCCGCATTTAAAGCATTCAAGATTGGACTTATCAATAGAAGCGCTGGAAGCAAAGGGTTTGCCAGATCGATTTGATTTGGCCTTAAAACGATTGAACGTTTTAGCCAGCATGGCAACCAGATCATCATTGTCATCCTCATCACAATCATGAGTGACATTAGCAGAGACACCAGTTTTTAACATTTGAGAAACCATCTTCTTCATTGAGTCAAAAATATCACTCTCAGAAGATAGTAGAGCAGTGCTTTGTGGTTCAGAATACTGAACCGTACCAGAACTTGTCGAAACATGGTTCTTGGCATCCTGCTCAGCCAAAGCTCTTTCAGCTTTGTTCTCTTCAGTATACCTAAATGCTCCATAAAGGGAAGCAAGAGTATGACTGTGTAATGTTTTGCCTTGTCTCAAGACCAAGATTAGATTTTCCCATTTTGAAGGTAAAATGTCACAAAACTTTTCTAACAAAATTTCTTTGTCTTTAGTTACTCCCAGGGCTTTCAGTTGGTTTACCAGATTTGTGAATCTGATATAAGTTTGGGTTAAGGACTCCCCAGGAATAGCAAAGAAAGACTCATATCTTTTGTTTAAGGCAACTTTTCTTGTGACAATTGTCTCATTAGTGCCTTCAAACTGTGTCAGTAGTTCCGCCCACATTAATTTAGAATTTTCGAGTAAAACAAGAGTGGGCATAAGGGTTTCTGGAACTGCGTATAAAATCATATTTTGTAACTTGGTATCCAAGTCAACAAGTCTATGATCTTCCTCTGACCAATGATCCTTCTCCTTAGGTGACTGCCTAGGAGTCCCATCGGCATTTCTGACGACAGTTGACGCATTCATAGGGACAAAGGGTCCATCTTTTAAAATGTCTGGTAAATGTCTCTCAACACCAGCAATATACTTAAGTAAGCACGCTTTCCACGTTTGAAAGTTTTCACTGTTCCCATCAAACTTGGGAACAGGATTAGTTGGAAAGTGTACGTGAACATTGTGTGAGGGTATATTGTTGTTGATGATAGGGGGTGGGGTAGCATTATTAGGGTCAGGTCGTTCTTGTTCAAATTCAGCCATCTATGCAGATCAAAAGGTTAATGAATTTATCTAATTCAACCTTGAGGCTCTGATACCAATTGTGAGTCCCGAACTATGTATAGATGAATAATAAACCCGACTGGCAAGTACAACTGATCTTGAATGGACAAGTTCAGTTTACGATCCAGATGTGGATAACAAGAAACAATTGACAATATAAATTAATGCAAGAACAAATGGCAGAAACTATATAAAGATATATATAAATATAATCAAGTAAATAGCATTGAGATACGTTGTTTTCTAATGTATTTGATTTATTGATGTATAAACAAATACAAGGATTGTTGCGGAACAAAGATAAACACCCAAGTGTAAATATCTAAACAATCCCGAAATACAAGTGATCAAGATGACTTGGAAATACTCGTAAGTTTACTTAGAGTATATCTCACAAGTTGCAATGCAATAGTTTCAAGCATTTTGCAAGTTATGAGAAGACTTAGTATTTATAGACAAAGTCTATGATGACATGGACAATGTCGTACAAATGTGGTTGTGAGCATTTAAGGAATTAGATCATAATTCCTTATATGCTGCACTAGGAAGAGTATATAAGTCACTTGATGTGACTTATAGTACTACGTTCCATACCTATACATTGTACCTTTTATTAATAGATAAATCTATCAACTTGGTAAATGTGTAAGGATAAAGTCTTCCTCGTAATCAGTGTAAAGTGTTGTAAATACTTTAACACTGAGATGCTTCAGTCTTCGATCTGGTAGAATCACTCTGATTGCTCGCTTCTGAGGTGATTCTCTTCTTCATACTTCAGTCTTTGACTTCAGAATGAATGCTTCAGATTTGTCTCGATCTGAACTGAAGTGAAGCTTCAGTGAAGGAATTCTGAGGCATCTCAGAATTCTGATAAAACGTCTTCACTAAACTTCAAGCTATTTCTGAACAAATTATACATGGTCGATTCTCGACCTAACAAAAAACCAGTGGTTTAATTGTTTGAATATCTAAAGTTTTCTACTACTTAATTCATGCAAAAGTTCAAATTTTTCTTGTGTCGAAAACTTTTTGAGAACATAAGCTTTGCAAGTAGACAAAAAATGATGATAATTAAGCAATATTAGCTTTGGTAGATGACTTGTCGGTTAGAACTGTTAGTTGAACCATAAGATTTGTGACTGTTCAACTTTTCCAAATGGCTTATAGCTTAGACTGAAAATATATGCGATTACGTTTACCATAGCACACTTAACCGGACTTTAATATACTTAGAAATCGGAACAATCTAGTTATGAGCGCATTAATTGGACCTAAATAATATAAGTACTCGTGTAGTAACTGTTTGGATTGTACGACTTGCCTTAATTTTTACACTATTACATGCAAATCGGTATATGAGTCGTCTAGGATCTCCGATAAATGTCTATTGCATGGATAAATGTAGAAAATAAAAAGAAAGACAATCATTGATTAATAAAAGATTTCAAAGAACTATTAACGAGTAAAATTATACACATCAAGTTATGTCGCTTTGCGCGTGGGGAACCACCGACCTGTCACCGCTGTCTTGATGTAAGGTATAAACTCTAACCATTAGTTGAGTTATGTCGCTCTGCGCGTGGGGAACCACCAACCTATCACCGCTGTCTCAACTATTAAAGATGATAATATTGTACCTGACTAGTGTAAAGCTGGTGAGCATAATGGTAGTGTAAATGTAACAACCCTCAATTTCCGACTAGGATAATTTACTTGGATTTATCTAGGTATCTATCCCTAGAGGTTTATTAAGAGAATTGACTTTCTAGACATTTAAGGCATAGTGATAATTGCCCTCTAGTTCAAGGAAATACCATAGATGACTAGTTATCTTAGATTTGCCATAAACAATAACTATAATCGTTCAAGACAATCTCAAGCTATAAATTAGTTCTAACTGAACTTGATGAAATGTCAATGAACCAAAAACTTTATTTCGAGAAGTTAGGTTATAAAATAATAATAATAATAATAATAATAATAATAATAATAATAATAATAATAATAATAATAATAATAATAATAATAGATAATATTTTATAATAATAATAATAATAATAATAATAATAATAATAATAATAATAATAATAATAATAATAATAATACATAATAATAATAATAATAATAATAATAATAATAATAATAATAATAATAATAATAATAATAATAATAATAATAATAATAATAATAATAATAATAATAATAATAATAATAATAATAATAATAATAATAATAATAATAATAATAATAATAATAATAATAATAATAATAATAATAATAATAATAATAATAATAATAATAATAATAATAATAATAATAATAATAATAATAATAATAATAATAATAATAATAATAATAATAATAATAATAATAATAATAATAATAATAATAATAATAATAATAATAATAATAATAATAATAATAATAATAATAATAATAATAATAATAATAATAATAATAATAATAATAATAATAATAATAATAATAATAATAATAATAATAATAATAATAATAATAATAATAATAATAATAATAATAATAATAATAATAATAATAATAATAATAATAATAATAATAATAATAATAATAATAATAATAATAATAATAATAATAATAATAATAATAATAATAATAATAATAATAATAATAATAATAATAATAATAATAATAATAATAATAATAATAATAATAATAATAATAATAATAATAATAATAATAATAATAATAATAATAATAATAATAATAATAATAATAATAATAATAATAATAATAATAATAATAATAATAATAATAATAATAATAATAATAATAATAATAATAATAATAATAATAATAATAATAATAATAATAATAATAATAATAATAATAATAATAATAATAATAATAATAATAATAATAATAATAATAATAATAATAATAATAATAATAATAATAATAATAATAATAATAATAATAATAATAATAATAATAATAATAATAATAATAATAATAATAATAATAATAATAATAATAATAATAATAATAATAATAATAATAATAATAATAATAATAATAATAATAATAATAATAATAATAATAATAATAATAATAATAATAATAATAATAATAATAATAATAATAATAATAATAATAATAATAATAATAATAATAATAATAATAATAATAATAATAATAATAATAATAATAATAATAATAATAATAATAATAATAATAATAATAATAATAATAATAATAATAATAATAATAATAATAATAATAATAATAATAATAATAATAATAATAATAATAATAATAATAATAATAATAATAATAATAATAATAATAATAATAATAATAATAATAATAATAATAATAATAATAATAATAATAATAATAATAATAATAATAATAATAATAATAATAATAATAATAATAATAATAATAATAATAATAATAATAATAATAATAATAATAATAATAATAATAATAATAATAATAATAATAATAATAATAATAATAATAATAATAATAATAATAATAATAATAATAATAATAATAATAATAATAATAATAATAATAATAATAATAATAATAATAATAATAATAATAATAATAATAATAATAATAATAATAATAATAATAATAATAATAATAATAATAATAATAATAATAATAATAATAATAATAATAATAATAATAATAATAATAATAATAATAATAATAATAATAATAATAATAATAAAAAATAATAATAATAATAATAATAATAATAATAATAATAATAATAATAATAATAATAATATGTGCACAGCTCTAAACACTATCGTCATAATAATAATAATAATAATAATAATAATAATAATAATAATAATAATAATAATAATAATAATCAAGGAAATTTCTCTCTCAAAAACTCTCTCTTTTCTTCCTTTTCTTCTTCATTTACGGTTCAAGAACAAGGAAAAAGGCAAGGCAAAAATCATATCTAAACTACATTAATAATAAGGGTTTATAAAGGATTAAGCAAGGGTTGTTTCAAGATAAGATTAAGGGTTGTTTCAAGCTTGGATTAAGGGTTATTAGTAGCATAAAAGCCACGAAATTTTCTGCCCAAAATCATCTCCAAAACCGAGTTCATCAAGGGTATAAATCTTCATCTCTTTGTTTAATCTATTTTGTTTTTGCTTATATTCAAAGATCTTTATCAAAAGTTTATATTTTCTTCTTGTTTTCTTTGAAAAACACACTTGATGAGGGCAAGTTGATGGAATCTTCTTCCTCATGCTCATGCATGTTAAGATCTAGAAGAATGATTCAAGGTTTCAACAAGTTTAAGACCCAAAAGTGTGGTTTTATGTTAATGTCTAGTAAAAGTGACTTTTGCTTGAAAAATGAAGATATATTTGCATATATTCATTAATATATTTCTGTCCATTTTCATGAATAAACTCATTTTGATGTTGCAAGAAAGATTTAATAAAGGTTTTTGTTAGGTCCAGATTTACTGGACTCGCTCCAGACTCGACTACTGGAGCCTTACTGAAGATCTGTCCAGAAACGTGTTCTACTGGACCTACTCCAGACTTGGAATCTGGAGTCCCTCTGAAGATTTGTCCAGAAATAATGGAAGACCAGTGAGCAAATACTTGTATAGGAAATCTGGAGTATTCTCCAGATTAGCTCACTGGACTTCACCCCAGTCCAGATCTACTCCACTAAAGACGTTCTCACTGAAGTCAAAGACTGAAGTCAGAATAAAGAAGACTTACAAATGGCGGAGTCCACTGGAAGTCTTACCAGATCTGTACACTGGAGGATTGTTAGTGTTCTAGACCTTACAAGTCTGAACACTGATATCGAGTAATTGACTTTTGCCTTTACACACTTTCCAAAGAACATTCCACTTGTTCTTTACCAAAGTTTATACGTGTGTAAAGGTGGTTGGTTAAAAGAATAAAGTCATATTGATGTGACTTTATCCTTGTACCATTAACCAATGCATTTAATGTTCTTGTCGGATCATTAAATGCATGCAACCATATTTGTACGGCACAAAATTCACTGGTGAATTTTGTTGCCTATAAATACAAAGTCATTTATTTGAGAAAAACACTTTAAAGCATACATTTAGCATTAGAGTGAATTTGTCTAAATACTCTCGATCTAAAACAGGGATACTTCACAACTTTAAGTATCTCGATCCAAAAGAGTTATTTGACAAATATAGATCATTTGTAATACATAGGTTGTTAGGATACATACTTATTTGTATTATCTTGATTCCGCACAACCTTGTATTTTATTTAACATCATAAATAAAATACACCTTGAAAAATACATAATGTTCCACTTTACTTGTTTATTGCTTTAAGTCGTGTATTATTTTATTTATATACTTGCATTTATATTTAAGTAATACTAGTCCATTCTAGTGATTATTAGACTTGTTGTATTTTACACTTTCATGGTTAACCATCTCGTATTTCAGGGACTCACAATTGGTATCAGAGCAGAAGGCTAAATGTTAGGTCCAGATTTACTGGACTCGCTCCAGACTCGACTACTGGAGCTTACTGAAGATCTGTCCAGAAACGTGTTCTACTGGACCTACTCCAGACTTGGAATCTGGAGTCCCTCTGAAGATTTGTCCAGAAATAATGGAAGACCAGTGAGCAAATACTTGTATAGGAAATGTGGAGTATTCTCCAGATTAGCTCACTGGACTTCACCCCAGTCCAGATCTACTCCACTAAAGACGTTCTCACTGAAGTCAAAGACTGAAGTCAGAATAAAGAAGACTTACAAATGGCGGAGTCCACTGAAAGTCTTACCAGATCTGTACACTGGAGGATTGTCAGTGTTCTAGACCTTACAAGTCTGAACACTTATATCGAGTAATTGACTTTTGCCTTTACACACTTTCCAAAGAACATTCCACTTGTTCTTTACAAAAGTATACGTGTGTAAAGGTGGTTGGATAAAAGGATACAAAGTCATTTGATGTGACTTTATCCTTGTACCATTAACCAATGCATTTAATGTTCTTGTCGGATCATTAAATGCATGCAACCATATTTGTACGGCACAAAATTCACTGGTGAATTTTGTTGCCTATAAATACAAAGTCATTTCCCTGAGAAAAATACTTTTAAGCATACATTTTGCATTAAAGTGAATTTGTCTAAATACTCTCGATCTTAAACTGGGATACTTCACAACTTTAAGTATCTCGATCCAAAAGAGTTATTTGACAAATATAGATCATTTGTAATTCATAGGTTGTTAGGATACATACTTATTTGTATTATCTTGATTCCGCACAACCTTGTATTTTATTTAACATCATAAATAAAATACACCATTGAAAAATATATAATGTTCCACTTTACTTGTTTATTGCTTTAAGTCGTGTATTACTTTATTTATATACTTGCATTTATATTTAAGTAATACTAGTCCAATCTAGTGATTATTAGACTTGTTGTATTTTACACTTTCCTGGTTAACCATCTCGTATTTCAGGGACTCACAATTGGTATCAGAGCAGAAGGCTAAACATTGCCTAGATCTGTTTCTTTGATGGCTAACCAAGAAAATACACAAGGAAGTTTTAATCTTGGTCCCGATCCTAATGCTAATATTAATGATCAAAATGAACCACCTATTGTTAATAACACTAATCCACCTCCTCCTCTTACTCCTGCTTCTCCACACGTGCATGTGCACTATTCAAATAATCCTGTTCCTAAATTCAGTGGGAACAGTGATGAATTTGGTACGTGGAAGGCTAGGATGGTTTTGCATATCACTGGTATTGAGAGGAACATGACGAAAATTTTAAATGAAGGTCCTTATGTCCCTACATCACCTCTCAATCCCCTTCTTGATCCTTCTGGATCTAGAAGAGGAAGGGAAAAGAGGGAGGAACATTGGTCTGAAGAGGAGAGGAGATTGGTGAATCTAGACACCCTTCTCAAAAACCTGATCCTCGGGGCCGTTCCAGAAACCCTAATTCCCACACTAGTTCTTTTTCCTAGTGCTAAAACCATGTGGGATGAACTTTTAAACCAGCATGATGGAGGAGATGACACCATTGTCACCAGAAAGGTCTCCTTAAACAAGAGGTATGAGTCATTTTTTGCTCAGCCTAATGAGTCTCTCACTGGTACTTACACCAGATTTATGAGTATCATAAACCAGTTGAGAGGTCTTGGGGTTGAGAAGGACAAGGATATACTTCTGGAGAAATTTTGTGATATTCTACCCACCAAATGGTCTCACATGATCCTGGTCTTATGACAAGGAAAAACTCTGTACACACATACTCTCTCAACTCTTTATGGAGCTTTCAGGTACACTGAAGAAAATCAAGCTCAGAGAGTGGTGGCAGAACAAGATGCCTTTAACCATGCCTCCAGTAGTCCTAATGTGGTCAGTCATACTGAACCACAAAGTACAACACTGATATCTTCTGAGAATGTATTTTCTATGAAGAAGATGGTGTCTGAACTCATAGATTCTGGAGAGTCCTGTCAAATCTCTCCAGACTGTTGTGATGAAACTGAAGATGATGACCTCATTGCAATGATTGCTAAAACGTTTAACCGTTTCAAAGCAAGAGCAAATAGGCCATCTGGACAATTTGCATCCAGTTCTTCAACTGATAAGACCAATTTGACATGCTTTAAGTGTGGCAAAAAGGGTCATTTCATGAAAGATTGCATGTCCAACCAGTTTGTATCCAAGCCTGGTCTATTCTCTTCAAATAATAAGCCTGATGATAGCTATAAATTGAAATATAAAAAGCTTAAGGCCCAGATTGCTCTCATGGCACAACAAATGGAAAACAATAATAAGTGCATGATCGCAACAACTGAAGAGAAGTGGGTTCCTTCTGATGAATCATTTGCTGATGAAGAAGAAGAAAGAGATTGCTGTTACATGGCTCTGGCAGACGAAGAGCACCTGGTGAAGGAAGATGTCACATATGGATGATGGGTGGACATTGTTATTAAAAAGGTTAGTGATTATGATACTGTAACTGACCAATAATTAAAACTGGACATTGCTGAAGCTCTTAATTCTGATTTGATATTTGTAGAAACTGTTAGATCTGATTGTGTGTCTAGAAACAGATTCTTCTGAAATAATTGCTTTAAAATCAAAATTAAAAGAACTTCAAGACATTGAACTGGCATTTCAAGCCCAGGTTCTGGTAACTGAACAATTGATTCAAGAAAAACAAGATCTTGAAGTCATTTTAGAGAAAGAAAAACTGGTAATTAAATCATGGCTAGAAACCAAAAAGCCATATGATGCTGGAGTAAATCAATTTCCTGCTAAAAAACGTGCATATATAGATGGAAATACTCATGTAGCATCATTAATACTAGTAATCGATCGATTACCAGAGGGGTTCAGGCCCACCACTGTTTATGATGAGCCTGTAACTCCCAAGGCCAATATTTTCCCAGTTCAATCCCCAGAGGTTAAAACTGGAGCATTCCAGATGACTGCTCCAGTTAAAGAGGTTTATCAGAATAAACCTTTGCCTCAGACCAATCCCCTACCTAAGCCTAGAACTGGAAAGGCTAAGGTATCATCTGAAGAAAATATTTTGTCCAGGATAGAGAGCCAGATTCAAATTCTGACGCGTCAATCTCAAAGTTTTAATGCAAGATTAAACTTTATTGAGGGTACTTCATATGGCCCTAGACAAAATACAAAACCTTTTGCTAAGAAAGTTAAATCTATTTCTCTAGTTGAGAAAAAGAAAAAGGTTTCAAAACTATCAACCCCAGTGGTCTTTTCAAATAAGACCATTGTTGAAGAAAGTGAACTAAACCAGATTGCCCCAGGGACCTATAAGGGAGGGTCCAGTGAACCCATCAGTCGATGGGTTCCCAAATCTAACTGATAATATCTGGTGGATGTGCAGGGAGATCGAAAGAAATATATCTGGTATCTTGACAGTGCTGCTAACAGGACGATGACCGGATGTAAGACCCTGCTGGAGGAGTTCACCATTTCTGATGGACCCTCCATTACTTTTGGAAATGATGGTTGTGGAAAGACTGAGGGATACGGTGTTCTGAACAATGGACAAGTCAAGTTCAGACGTGTTGCATTTGTGAATGGTTTGAAATATAACCTGGTCAGTGTAAGCCAACTGTGTGATGATGGCTATCAAGTTCTATTCAATATTGCTCATGGTATCGTATTCAACAAGGACTGGAAGGTAGTGTTGATTGCTCCCAGAAAAGGGAATGTGTACGTGATGGATATGGAAAGCTCTTCTTCAGAGCAGTGTTTCTATACTCAAGCTGATAAAGACACAAACTGGTTATGGCAAAAAAGGTTATCCCATTTAAACTTCAAGAATATTAATAAATTGTCCAGAAAACAACTTGCAGGTGGGATACCTTCAGTTTCCTTCAAAAAGGAAAGGCCATGTCCAGGATGTGAGATGGGTAAGCAGAAACGTACCAGTTTCAAGACCAGACAGAATTTCAGCATATCTGAACCTCTTCATATGCTTCATATGGACCTCTTTGGTCCAGTGAATGTTCAGACTCGTGCTGGTAAAAGATACACCCTGGTAATAGTAGATGAATTTTCCAGATATTGTTGGGTTATCTTTCTCAGGTCTAAAAGTGAAGCTGCTGCTGAAATCATCAATCTTATCAAGCAAATTGAGCTCAAGTACAATCGAAAGGTGTGTCAGTTAAGAATTGACAATGGAACAGAATTCCAGAATGCAACTCTGGAGTCATTCTGTACTGACACTGGCATCTCCCAGAATTTCTCATCAGCCCGCTCTCCAGAATAGAATGGAGTTGTGGAAAGGAAGAATCGAACGCTGATAGTAGCTGCCAGGAGTATGCTT
The DNA here is from genome assembly GCA_034093135.1 of Erigeron breviscapus. Lineage (NCBI taxonomy): Eukaryota > Viridiplantae > Streptophyta > Magnoliopsida > Asterales > Asteraceae > Erigeron > Erigeron breviscapus. The sequence goes on from CM067175.1 coordinate 102,430,851, forward strand.
GCTGAATCTGGTATGTCTACCAGTTTCTGGGCTGAAGCAATTGCTACTGCTTGACACAAAAAGACAGTCTACAAAGTCTGAAGAAATAGAAAACCAAATATTGGTTATTTTCACGTTTTTGGATGTCCAGTTTACATCCTGAACGACTCCAGTCAGCTAGGCAAATTTGATGCCAAAGCTGATGAAGGGTATTTCTTAGGCTATTCAGCCATTCGCAAGGCCTTCAGAGTCTACAACAAGAGACTGGAGAAGGTCCATGAGTCAATTCATGTCACATTTGATGAATCAAATGCTGCAATCAACAAGAAGCCAGCCCTTGACACTCCCCCAGTAACTCCAATTGTCTTCTGTGAATCTGATCCTATTGATGTGCTAACTCGAGTTTAAAATTTAAAACTAGAATTACCTTGAAACTCACTACTACGCACTATCGGGAAGTGGACCCGATCGTATGCAGTATAGTTAAAAAGTAAGTCCAGGTTCGTTCACGGGGATTGGTTTGAATCAATTGTTTAGCAAAGTAGTTTGGGAAACAGGGTGGAACACTTTGAATCTCACTTTGACAATTAAAGTAGAGTAAATTTAAAAGACAGAACACTTGAAAGTAAAGAAAAGCTTAAATCAATAATAGTGAAGTTCATCCACCTTGACTTCGCTAGACTTCAAACATGATTGCATTCAATTAAGACCAAATTCATTAAGAGTCGAAAAGATAATCGTGAAAGGATACGCCGCTCGCGTGGCACCACCGACCGCTCGCAAATCACCCAAACACCTAAGTTGCTAGTTTAATTACCCAAGCCGGTACCACCAATGCCTAGACAACCTTACCAACAATTAGTTTGCTTGACTATCAAATTACCAATTGTGCCTATGTGAAAATAACGTGGTACCACCAACCGTTACAAATCACGTTGACAAAATGATTCCTTTTATTAAAATGACATTCACTATCATACCATGAACTAGCGATAATTGCTCATAGACAAGCAACCGTTAGAAAATCACATATGTATTCAACTAGTACCACTAACGAAGAACACACATGCCACCAACATCATAATAATAAAAATAAAGGAATTAAATCATCAAGATCTCGACACAACGATAATAGAAATCAACTCTTTGAATTAAAACATATAGCAATCACATCAT